>JAVTVY010047695.1:0-23498 GCA_036873755.1 Hanleya hanleyi | reverse complement strand
GAGTTGTCTTTCAGAACAATCTAGCGAATTTTGCATGTGTTCCAACAGCCTCAGCTCTCAACAGTAAGTTAAAACCGTGCTGTATCGGCTGAGCTGTTGAAACACCCTCCATTTCCTAGCTCTGACATACTGCATCACTGTCGAAATATGGGCACCATGACAGAGTGTTAGATCACACAGCCAGTGAAGGTTCCTGATTTACATTGAATGTCGTTATTGCCTAAGTGTATTAGCATTTTACAACAATAACAATTTGTTCACTTACAGTGAAAAATTATAGTGAAAGGTATTTATTTTTTTTTGTTTTTCATTTTTATTTGCTGGCATTGTTTCAGATAGAATACAACAGCCTAATCCATACAATCAGGAATAAAAAGGAGGTCAAAGTCTTCATGTTCAAACTTGCATGGGAAATGTAAAAGTGGCAATTTGATATTTTATTTTTGTTCGATTTTTTAATGTCGGTGGGCCTATTAAGCACAAAATAATGTTGGTGTTGCCTCACACTGGGTTTCGCCCATTGGTGAAGAAACCCCTTCTCAGAGGTACTTCTACCAGTGATGATTCCTGATTGCTCATCCTCCAGGGGTAATGTATGTGCCCCACACACTGTCCCGTCCTAAAAAAAATTGCCACCCCTAATAGGGAGTGTGCCCAAATTGGAGAGATCAAAAGCCCTGTGAGTACCAAATTATGTGTTACAAAATTATCTGGGGAAATGCTCTTCGCCCGTTTTTCAAACGAGCTTTCATTTATGTATGCTGGGGGACTCTGCTCACCGAATATAATTTAGTTTCAAAAAGTTTGAACACCAACAACAACGAAACTTTTCGAAAGCGGAAACAACAGAAATTTCTTGCGCTGTAAAACTTACCTTCACATACCTTATTGCTATCATGTTCCTACGCGATTGCCTATTGTAACACATTACCACAGAAACAAAATAGTCCCCTGTGCTCCCCAGTGCCCGGATGATGCGCGAGTACCCAGAATCCAATCTGTCCGACCACGTCACTTCCTTCTTTCCTCTACAAGTCGTAGTGGAAACACGTGTTCTCAATTTCGTCTGAAAAATCTTGGATCTACTTTGAGTTTACCACGCATTACCTCGGAATTTACCTTGGATATTACCTCGGATTCTACCTGGGATTAATACCTTGGATTTACTGTGATTCTGTGATTCTTGGATTGCCTACCGGGCCTGGAAATCTCACCCGTCGGGAAGTATTCAAATCATCTCTGAATCAAATAAAATGGCTTCTATTGTCTGCGTTATATGTCTATGAAGCCGGCCTATGGACCCGCTTTGGCTGGTCTGTGGTGTCGGGAGAAACTGGTTTGACCAGTTTGTAAGAGAATGAGCTTTGTCCCGTCAATGTATTTCTGACAAAGGGAAATATCTTGTCGGTTCATGTGCTAGTGTATTTCTGTCGTCTCCCGTCTGGCGGGGCCGAGAAATTGTATTGTTCTCCGTCTCGTCTTTAGTGTAACGGAGAGCCTTCTTTTCTTATGTCTGTTAAACGTAATTTCATGTTTATATGACACCCCGTTTCAATTTATTGTTGTAATAAATATTCTTCCAACTATTTCTGATTATGTGAAGTTTGTAACGGGTACAAAATGGCGCTCGTCATCCAGGTAAGATTGTACACGAGATGACCTTGATCGCATATGTTGTTCCCTGCTTCCAATTTCAGATTATCGTACTCGGCTGCATCGAACACCTTGGTACAGCCTCGTCATGCAGAAGATATTTCTACAACAATGCCGGAGAAATTGAGGAAAGATGTGCCTGCAATTTCTTCCGTTATTGCACCACTTCCGTAAGGTCGTCGGTTGTAATAACTCATGTTTCCGGTTTGCTGTGTCTACTTCCCCCAGCAAACTGGAACTTCGATGATAAAGTCGGAGATTGTGACTACCCCCCTGTCAAGGACCCGTCACTTCCGGAGAATTTATCAACAATTCAGCCCAGCTCATCGCCGTCTACACAAACTACGGAGATGTCTGCTGCATCTGTAATATCACCACTTCCTGTCATCGGTGACTATTACACCAGTATCCGGTTTTGCTGAATCTGGCCGTTCATTTTTGAATGTGCCGAGATTATATAGGGCTCTGCCGCAACCATTGTCAGCACCCTGCAGCTTCTCAACCGGTACTACAACCACGTACGCCTGGGTCCAGTTATGACTTCCGGCCTACGTCTATTCCGAGTTTCTCGGATATCTTCATGCAACCTCTTACATCATACCTTCCGGTATCATCTTACCTTCCGGTATCATTGTCTTACATCGGAACTTCCGCTTCTGTTCTTGCGCATGTTCCGACGTCGGCAACTACAGGCTTGCTGCAACTTGTGATGTTCTGTTACGTAATCGTTGTATGATGTTCCGGTTCTACCATCGATGTTTAGTTCTCCAGTTACGTCATCGATGTGTAGCAGACCGGCTGATTCCTACACTGCTCCGACGTACTCTCCATTTCCTGCTCGTCATGCGGTGTACAGGCCTACATCATATCCTTCTGTGGCTTCTGTAGTCCGATGTACCTCGTTGTGTGACTTCTCCTGTTACATTCTTCGGTTGTGTCACATTCGACTTCCGGTACATCGGGTGTTTACTTTCGTTCTCCATCTTTCGAGACGTGAAGTAAGGGTTGCACATCTACATCTGCTGTTATATACGGCGCATGTTTCAACTTACGTGGCTTCAGCTTCCGATTATACAGACATACGATGTATCACTGAGCTATTTATTCTACGATAAAGAATAAATACCTGTTCCATTGGGCTGTTTATTCTACGATAAAGAATTACATGCCTATACTCAGCTATACACAGCCCTTGTATTCCCCCGTACCTGTTTGTTACGGAAGAAAGAGGGGGGACGCAAAAGGGCCTCGTCGTATCCTATTGTTTCGGTTGCTCGGCCACATCCGGTAACGTCGAATGTTATCAACTACTAACATCACATTCGACTTCCGGTTATGCAGATCTTCACTTCCATCTCTAGTCTGTGAGGCATACGGTATCGTATTTAGACCTATCCTACACAGGTAGTGAATGTTGCTCATCTGCACCTTCGGCCTAAGTACCCAGTTAGGCCGACAATCTCTCAACGACTTCTGTCACTTCCGGACTGGAAGTACAGATTATGTCACCATATGGCTGCTTCCTATAACAACTCACTGGTGACGTATACGCAGTTGTTGAGAGTTTCCCGTCTTCACTCTTAACTTACTATCGTATGTTGTGAAGACACCTGATCATCATTTACGGCGTTTTATGTATTGGTTTCGACCGTGCAAACGCCTACTTTGGTGACAACGGAACTGTTGTTCTTTTATGGATTCGGATATTTGACCACTCCATTGCTTCAACCGTTTCCGTTTTGGCGAATTTTCACCACTGTGTCTCGCTCTACAGTTTTGAGAAAGCAGGTGATTTATTCCCATATCTAGCTGCCAGAAGTTCTGCCTATCTTCATAGCGCATTCCTTCTTTTAAGGGGCTACGGCGTTCTACGTATTGGTTTCGACCGTACAAACGCCGGCAATCTCTCATCGGCGTCTGTGACTTCGGAGAGGAAGTACAGATTATGTCACCATTTTGCTGTTTCTTATAACAACTTACTGTTGACGATTACGCAACTATTGAGAGTATCCTGTTTTCACACTTAACTTACAATCGTAAGTTGTGAAGACATATGTTCATCAACTACGGCGTTCTACGTATTGGTTTCGATCGTACAAATGCCTGCTTTGATGTCAACGAAACGGTTGTTGTTTTATGGATTCGGATACTTGACCACTCCATTGCTTCAATCGTTTCCGATTTGGCGAATTTTCACCGCTGTATCTCGCTCTTCAGTTTCGAGAAAGCAGGTGATTTATTCCCATATCTAGCTGCCTGAAGTTCTGCCTATCTTCATAGCGCATTCCTTCCTGTCTACGACTTCTGTCAACTAGCAACGTTGTTATCTGGTCGTATGACTTTGCAGCTGGGCAGTATGACGTCAATTCCGGTTTTCACTCCGGATTGTAACTCATTTTGCAGTGTCACAGCCTCACCCGGGCCTTCTAGTCAGCTTTACAATTGTCTTTGGGTCTTAACGAGGGTTTGCGCATGCGCATTCCTTTACCGTCCATCAGTTTCCGGTTCCTCGTTGATCCATATGACTTATGTAGACCCTGACGATTGGGTGTTGCTGTTGCGTCATGAATGGAGCATTATCTCCAGGTATGACTTATTGTCAGAATTTGCATCAAATTCGTTTGAACCAAACATTTTGGGTCTGTTTCGTTCAACTATATGTACGTCACATCTATTCCCAAAAAATTCTGACAATGCTTGCCGAGTTTGGTCATCTTAACGAAACAAGGAGAGATCGTACTTTCCTAGAATACGTGATCTTCTGCAGTTTCTGCCCTATGGGATCCTGATCGATCCTCTGGGTATTCCACTTCGACTGTGTCTTTAGAGGTATAGTGAACGTGTTCACTAAAGAAATCCTCTTATGGAGACCTGTTTCGACTCGTCTTCTTCCGCACACAGCTCATCATGGGATTGTGATTACGCTGGTCAGTTACGCCAGAACATGTTATCTGGCTAAACTTGACACGGATTGGTTTCATTGGAACCGTTTCTGTTAAAATCGCATTCCCTCATCTTCTCTACTTCCGGTGGAGAATGTGGAATTGATGACAGACTTCTCGGCGATGATGACGTAGTCGCTTGCCGCGACCTAGGGACTTCATCTCCGATGTCACGTAACCGGAAGAAACTACGATTTACCTATTCTTCTTGAGGTTACATCCCTATTGCGGCTAAACTACTCCTGGCAGGCGAGTGTCCAGGGTGGTGTATGAGACTGCGTCGCCTCGTCATCGTTTCCTCAGTTTGCAGCGGAATAGTTCCAGCAACATGATCGGTTTGGTAGGCAAGCTTCAGTGGATACTCTTTCAGTTTCCATGATAATTGTCTCATACCGAGCTACCCCGGACTTATTCAGTTCTGTATTACCTGTAGTGTAAGCGCAGAATCTATTTTTCTCTTCTGTCTTTCCTCTTCTAAAGTGGATGACAATATGGAAGAGCCTTCATTCCGGCGGTAATGTTGCTGTTCTTTTCTTCCGGCACTGAGGTATCATTGATGTGGCGTTGAAGTGTTCGTCCCAGTACGCACCTAAATCCTTTTTGGAGGTCAAATCTCACCTGTACTGCTCTAATTTGCACGGAGAACATTTGACCGGTGTTTCTTCCTCCGTCTCAGCCATTCTTCTAAGACGGCGTCGAGGGGGGCTGGAGAACATATTTGGTTCGAGAATTGACAGTCGTCTCGTTACAGCAGAAGTCAACAAATTCTCAATAACCAACGCTTGTGTTGTGTCAGACATCATAGCTTTTGACCTTCATAAACAAGCTCAGGAACAGTGATGTGTTTCCCCAGTGACTACTGCTTTTAGGGATCGTCGCTACGAGTTTGTCACCTTTCCGGTATGTCGAACTCTCTATCAGGTTCTTACGACCGGGTGACAGCTACTCGTAGACCGCCAGGTCGAATGCTTCAGTTATGAGAAATTTCAGCGACTTTATGATTCCGGTTTATATTTCTCATACTACGATCCCAGCAGTCATGGCAGCGTCTTGCGTACGTTTATGGCGTATCCTTGCTGGAGGACACATTCTTCGGCCGCTGCTACTCTGATGACAACTATTTCGGCGACCGGCTTCCGGTCAGTGGCATCAGTACATGTTACCTGACCCAGTTCCAGTTTTCCCCATCAGCCAGCTTTTCTTCTAGAAAATGATTTGGTTTGTCTTCAGAGCATCTTCACGTAATACGTCTTCCAGAACAAAAAGCCCTTCCATCTCGGGTGTTTTCATCGAGGACGCCATATAGTAGCTCCTCTCTTCACCTTACATCCGATTTAAACGTATCGGTTAGGAACGGAGGTCTTGTTCAGCGAGCGACGTATGTGTAATGATATGCGATATCTCGGGTTGTTCAGGTGTCAACGCCTCGTTCCACGTAAATCTTTCTTCCACTTCCTGGAGAAGGATGGATGGATGGAGTCGTTTGTTCACTCCGTCGCTTTCCGATGGATACTGAGATTCACTCCAGACGTTGCAGTTCCGGAGCTGGTTTTGGCGCTGTATCGTTTTCAGGAGTGTCTTTCAGCCTACATGTACGACATCAAATAATAACCTACTGTGATCATAGATGACGATGTTTTTATATTCCTGCAGTCTGGTAGCTTGTTACCGCGAGAGTCCGGCAGATACTTCATGTGGGAAACTATTATCTAAGTCTTGGTGCAGCTGATGGGCACTAAAACCTAGTCATATTTTTCCCCCCAGACTTCGCTAATTTATGCATTGTCGTGTGTTACATGGAGTATGAACCGGAGTTCGTCATCCCAGCATATCTACGGGTTCTACACTTCCAGGATTTGTCATCAGTATCAGTCGCTTTATGACTTACTTTCCGGAGTCCGTCAATCCGGCTCTGTCCAACAGTTTATAATTCAGTGATGGCAGATTTATGGGCCCTCATAAGCGCTCTCGTGTGCTGACACGTGCGTTTGTTGTGGGCCTGCGTCAATGGCATCTTTGGGCCCTCTTCTAAAGCAGGAAATATAAAATATCTTCCTAGCTTTCCAAAACTTCTCGTTTGGCGTACACGGACGTACCTGCGGAGGTAACACTCTCCTAGGTTTGGATTCATCTGATCAGGGCTGTACTGACATCCTGATTTCTATGATCTGACATTTCCGTGGACGACATTTGACATCTTGAGGGCCGTAATCTGGAGGTTTGCGATACGTCTGTCTGTCATCACCTCCGGAATTGGATGTTGATGAGACGGGATTTCTACACTCTGGGACCGCGGGTGGCGCCCAGGCCGTTGATAACCCGTCGACATGTATGCACTAGACCTAGTGAGTCTACCAATTTTAAAAAAAGTGTTTGCTCTCCCCAATTTTGGCGATCCAGTCATCAGTACTTTGAGTACTTTCATTTTTAAATACGTGAAATTCTCATCACTTTGTCCTATATCTACATTCCCCAGTCCAGTGCACACTCCAAGCCATGGGGGGCCCTCGGTGGCCGAGTGGTCTAAGGCGCTTCGCTAGTGACTGCTAGCCTCGCACCGCTGAACCGGCATGGGTTCGAGCCCAGCTGGTCCATGTGTGAAAGTTTGTCAGTTACTTACTGAAGGGCGGTGGTTCTCTCCAGGTACTCCGGCTTCCTCCACCAACCAAACTGACTGTCACCATATGAGTGAAACAAACTTGAGTGTGACATTAAGCCAAATTCCCTCCTCCAAGCCATGGTAAGAATAGGTCTCGGCTCCTCAGAGAGCTTGTCGTATGAGGCGACTAACTGGGGCACCCATAGGGATCCCGGGTGTGAAAAGGAATAGGACCCTACCCGTGTGGTTTCCGGGTGTGAAAAGAAATAGGAACCAACTTCGTGATATGACTGAAATAGTGTTAAAGCGATGTTAAATCATATTCACTCACTCACCCTGTATTTAGACCATTTTATACTCCCAGAGCTTACATGGGCTTGACAGTCCTGCATTACAGCCTATTTCACCATAACTATTTCACTATAACACCACACTCTGCACCGGGAATGTGTACACAGACTAAAAGTCTAGATCAAGCCCTACATCATTATACTGTATATTGTTGTGTTATTCACAGATATCGACATATTAAATGGTTTACAATGGACTGAACAACTGGACAGTGTGTTTGCAGAAATTCGGAATCGGACGAAGGACCCCGATCTTCTATGGCAGTATTTCGGCAGCCAAACTGGATTCCTCAGAACATTTCCAGGTTGGTGAATCGGAAATATAAATATTGAGTGGAAATATTACACCCCCGATGCAAAGTTGAACATTGTGCCCAAATTAGGATGCTCCCAAATTAGTAAAAAAATGTTTTATATTTTTTTAATATTTTTCTTATATTGAGAGTCAATGTTCTTCGAGATTTCACATCAGTTCAATGTCATATTTGAGTCAAAGCATACATATTTTGTCAAAATTCGGGGACTTTGAATATTTTCACTAATTAGGGCACGTTTCCCTGCCTAAAAATTGTTTGCCGCGTCAAATAGAGGGTGTGCCCAAATTAGGGTAACCTAAAGCCCTGGATACAATATGTCCTGATACTAAATAGATAAGAATATGTTCATAATACAATATTTTCTCTTTGTGACAGCGAGTCGTTGGAGGTGTTACGGTGAGGTGGATCTCTATGATGTGAGACGGAGACCATGGTAAGTGATAATCATCCAACACGCTCTTACGGTAATTCCCCTAATAATTGGATCACCAGAAGTGCAGCAAAAATGGCATATATCCGGCATTATTCTTCATGGCACCAGCTACAAAGTGTCACATTTTGTCATTATTTGATTTTTCTTCAATTTGAACGAAGAATGGAATGCTGCTTTTTCTCTGTGTTTGAATAACAGAGTTGAAAAGTGAACTTCCTGTGATCGATTTATTAGGGGAATTACCGTATACTGCATCACTCACTCCTTGATTGATTATACAGTGAACTCTCATTATAAAGACGATCGCTACAACAGAAACTTCATTATAACCTCAAAGATAACAGGAACAATTGTACCTAAATGCACTTATTCTCTGTTTGTTATAAGAGCAAATTCATTATAGCAACAAAGTTAACTGAGACAAATGTGGTCGTTAGAAAGAGGGTTAATGTAGGGTCATAACTCGACCCTGTCCTAGAAATATTGGTACATAGGTCATGTAGGTCGGAGAATATAAAGCTATATATATTTTAGCTATAAATAACTACTTGAACTAAGTATAATCAAACTCTCTAATAACACACTTGAAGTACATTTAAACCCATATATTTGGGGTTGATCAAATGGGTCATGTAGGTTGGTAGATAGGTCATGTAGGTTGGGGAATATAAAGCAATGTATATTTGATAAAGTTATATGACCAATGTATACCACAAATTGTAGGTAAACTGACAGTGGCTATGAAGCTGAAATATTGCTGATCACTCACTCATAGGTGTCCAATCAGTTTCGTTTTATGTAAGCGCTGTGGAGTGGGGAGGCAATTCAATTTCACGGTAGGCCTATATGAATGGTGGGCGTTTTACAGTAAAAAAACTTCAGTCTTCCAACATTAAAGAGATGAGAGAAATAGTATGGTATATGGGTGGTTGGGTCAGAAAAGTTACATTCCTCCCAGTGTGAGAGTGATCACTCCCATTTTCTCTCCCCTAAATTCAAATTCATAGAAAACCAAAAAACAGCTCTTCTTATCGATCATGGCAGCATGAAATCAGTCTTCTTGGTCCTGAAAATACTCTTCTAAACTTTGTCTAGGAGAGTGAAGTTTAGCTCTTCCCAAACCCGAAGCATTGTCCTCCCCACCCCTTGTATGTCTTTCTGCAACAGCCCTAAATGACAGTGCATGTTTGTTATTTTTCAGGTACACCCAGGGCTCCAGTTCTCCAAAGGATATGCTCATTCTCATTGATAAGTAAGATTCAACTCCATGATCAGAAAGAAACCTTGGATAATATTAAAGCTTCATGCCTTTCGCCAGTATAGCCACTTCCAGTTTTGATTGGCTGTGTTGAGTTTGCAATGTAGACCTAAGTCTTGCCATTCTGAGATAGTTTCCATGTAAAATATTCCAGTCCATTCCGACATGGATCCATGGGTGCCCAATCTCGACATTGAAGATGCTAGCTAATAGTGAAGCACGGAGTTCAATCAAATGAATTTTTAGCTCATCTGTTTGGCCCGATGGGCTAATGTCTTGGCCTGATTGTCCGTCGTCCGTCGTCCGTAAACATCTTCTTCTCTGAAACCGCTTAGCCGATTAAGCTGAAACTTGGCATGCATGTTCCCCTCAATGAGTACACCAGAATTTGTTCATGCGGTGTTGATGCGATTTTAAATATGGCTGCCATGCATGACGACCATCTTGAATTTACCAGTGAAATCTTGTCATTATTTTTCGGTAACTACAGTACAGGCCTCGTCACAATTCAAGTGTACCGGGGTAACACTGCGGGAACAGAGCCCGGCAAGCTTCTGTGTTATCGCGGGACTGCCCAAGATTATATTATCAGCTGTGAAAAAAGTGCCGACAGCATGCCCCCAATGACCGGTCATCGAGTTTTTAACAAAGGCTGGCGCTCCATGTGGTCACTGGCTGGTCTCGACAGCATTGACTGGTGATTTACGAGTTTACAAAGGCTAGCGCTCCACGTGGCCGTGCGTGAATACAGGTCAGCTTTGTGGATTGAAAACATCCAGAAGTAAAATCAGGATACATTACGGTACTCATTTAAGTTAAATAAAACAAATGGTAAGTGTTCACAATCACGTGTGCATTTTTATCATTTTCCCAATGATAATGTTGCCTCGTCAGTTAATACCGGTAAAGAAAAAAAAAACAGTGACGTCCAAGCTTCTTCCAAGCCTATAACAAGAGTAGTCCAACTTGCATTGGTCCGAGGGTTCCCAATTATCCCAATGTTTGGACGGCCCGGTAATGGAGTGCCGGTAATCACCGCTTTGCGAAATCTGTCGCCTCGAATGGAAATTTCTCAGAAAAGAGAGCGGCGTGAAAATGACATGCTGTTGTGGGTACATTCCGTATGTAGGTCGACAGTAGTGCGTGATCGTTGATTACTGCTGCAGTATTTTTGGCCTTGTTTATAGCTGCCAATCATTCCAATGTGCCCCACGTGGGGCAAACATTTATATTTTCATGGTAATATTCATTTTTGAGTGTTTCATGTCGAGTCCTGGTGCTCGATGTCTTGTACATATCAATTAATTAGCTGCCAATCATTCCGAGAGTCTTGCGGTTCTGTTTTATGCCAATCAAGAAATGTTCACGGTTATGAACATTAATCTCTCAAATGCGCAAAAAATAACTGAAGAGAAAAGAATTAGGAACGGTTAATCAACTAATTATAAGAAACAATCGAATGATAACAATTGAACAAACTTTATTGTCGTTCTACTCAGGGCTTGACTTTCCCGTTAATTATTATTTCCGGGGTCGCGCTTGTGGAAATAAGCCGTAAAAAAATATCCCTACTGTCCGTATGTTACAATTTATTATATGCATGGCTTTAGCGTACCAATATTTATCTTTGAATATCAGTTAATAATTTGTATCAATCTGTATCAAGCTAGCGGAATTCTAATATGAGCGTTGGTACAACAAATAAAATAAAAACGCATCTGTTCATTAAAGATATTTACCACCTTTATTTATGGAGTACCGTTATCGTTCGTTTAGCGGTAGTCATCAGATTTCCCCCCGCAATAAATGCTGAATATACCAGACACTGCATGTTGCAAAAATCAATCAATCATCCCCACTTCGTCTTTTTCGCTGTTTGTGTAAAGAAATGAAGAGTGGCCTCGCGCTAAATTTGCATATGAATAGTGTCAGTAGCAAGTCTTGGAAATTCGTCACTGGGCTCAAACAGAGAATCACAAGAAAAGTTTACTCATTTACTAACGATAATATAACTGTTGTATATGGGCGTAAGTGGTCCTCGTGATCGCCGAATGATCGCCGAATGTCGATCGGGATTTCGAGATCCTCCCTAGTGTTAATTTGGATTAATTTGTACTTCCGTGCACAACCAAATGTTTGTCTTTTGTCGAAACAGACGAGCATCCTGTTTAACAGGGAAATAACTGAAGAGAAAAGAATTAGGAATGGTTAATCAACTCATTATAAGAGACAATCGGATGATAACAAGTGAACAATCTTGTGGTTGACTGTTCTGTTGATTTTTATTTCCGGGTCGTGCTTGTTGAAGCACAAGCCGGGTCAAAGCCGTAATTAAAATGAAACACAGCCTCTTCCCCAATCTCACCGTATGATAGAATTTATTTTATGCGTGGTTTTCATCGTATATTGGTATTTATCTTTGAAACGTGGTAACTTTAACTCACATAATGTGTAGCCGAAAGGCCGGTACTGCAATTGTAATTGCTTTATCGCGCGACTAAAAACTTGCAGACGGATATTTTATGCATTCCGTTCATTAACAAGTGATATCAAGTTTTGGAGCTAGCAAAATTCTGATGTGATCGTTTGTTCAATAAATAAAGTAAATAAATTCGGCTAGCTGTTGTATTATTCAGAAGGCTTGCGGTATTCACAGCTGATAATATACATGTAAGCTTGGGCATTCCCGCGGTAACAGAGAGGCGTTTCCGTGCTATGTTGCCGTTATCGAGGGCCGTTATTGCGGTACTTCTGAGTGTATGCATAAAGACATGCTGGCTGAGTAGCGGCTCGTCAACACGTGCCGTCGGCGGGGCGCCTTTTGTTTCTCGGCCAACTATCGAGGTTTGAACGGATATTATGGAGCTACGTTTCGTCTGTACTTACGGCGCATGCAGACATAACGGGGGGTGGTAATTAGTCTAGTGATTAGGCTTAAACAGTACCGCAATAACAGTGCGGCAACTACCCCGGTATACTTGAGTTGTGACGAGGCCTGTACTGTACATGTACTTCATCATGTTCATGGATCTTTCTCAAATTTGGTACACCGGTTCCCCTTTGGGTCTAGTTGTACAACATGTGTACTTTAGTCCAATTTGAATATCCAATATGGCCACAAAGCGGCCATCTTGGATTTCCCCATGAAACTTTGTTATCGTGATTTCTCAGGAACTACTTCATAGATCTTTCTCAAATTTGATACACAGGTTCCCCTTGGGATATAGTTGTGCAAAATACCTTTTGTGATCTGTTTCGAGAATCCAGTATGGCCACCAGGCAGCCATCTTGTATTTCCCTATGAAACTTTATCGGGATTTCTCAGGAAGTACTGCATGGATCTTTCTCAAATTTGGTACACAGGTTTCCCTTGGGGTCTAGTTGTGCAAGATACCTTTTGTGATTCGAAAATCCAATATGGCCACCAGACAGCCATCTTGGATTTCCACATGAAACTTTATCGCGATTTCTCAGGAACTACTGCATTGATCTTTCTCAAATTTGATACACAGGTTCCCCTTGGGGTCTAGTTGTGCAAGATACCTTTTCTGGTCCAATTCGAAAATCCAATATGGCCACCAGGTGGCCATCTTGAATTTTCCCATGAAATTTTGTTATCGGGAATTCTCAGGTAATTACTGCATGGATCTTTGATAAACTGGGTACACAAGTTCTCCTTGTGGTCCATTTCGAAAATCCAATATGGCTGCATCTTGAATTTCCCATGAAACTTTGTTATCATGAAATCTCAGGAAATTACTGCATGGATCATCTAGTGTTCAGGGGGGACAACACAAGTTAGGAACTCATCTATTGCAGTTCTTTAGTAAAAATTTCTTACAGCTACTTTCTCCAGTTACAGCTAGATGAGCTACAGTGCCGTGGCACTATCTTTATGTCTCCTTAGGCCAGACATTTTTGTCTGTATACATTAGTCATATGTTTTCTTCTCCTTTAACTAGAAATAAAACAAAATCTGAATTTTAGAGTATTTCATATTCATTTCTTCGCCCAGGGATTGCTTGAATCCGTGGACTATTTTTTTACTCCTCAGCCCTACGGGCTCAGGAGTATTGTTGTGGCCCCAGCAGTGTGTCTGTCCGTCTGTCCGAGCCGTATCGCGAAAACTATTGCAAGGAAGTTCTTGAAACTTACAGGTTATGATCCTTTTATTTTTTACTTGTGCCTTTGAAACTTTCAGGTCTAACCGGTCATTAATTATTTTTTTACATTTTTTTTATTTTTCTACCATTTTCCAGTCTTCTAAAAAGGGATCTCCAAGTATGCATACATTAGGCCTACTTTCATACTGATTTACATACTCTTCCTGGCATGTAGCCTATCAAGAGCTCCATAGTAAAGTTGTATGTCTGCCATTGGTTCAGTGTAGTGAATGACTGGTCATTGGTTTGGTCTGGAAGTCTATATTCCTCTGCATATTCAGTAGTACGGTATTGCCAGACTAATTGTCGTATCACTACGCTGTTGAGAAAAAAATAGTCTGACATTAAAACTGTGAAAATCGACTTGTTATTTCGTCTAAAAGTTCTCAGAATGGATTTGAACGATAATAAACGCCTGTTTTATCGGAAAATGGCAACTTGTACTTTGTCTTGTAACAGAATTGTAGGAACCTGTGAGATTCTGTCAAAAACGAAAGTAGTCAAAAACGGAAGTAGTGCCCATGTGTTTGTGCTTCCTGCCAACACATCCAGTGATGGAGTTTTCAGTTTTAAAATGAACTGTGGTCGTCGGCCAGTACAAGCGGTGTCTCGCATAACAAGTCCTCTAAAATATACTTCATGGAAGATAGCGAAAGGTATGGCCAACCCAATAAATCAACACAAACATGATCGTTGAACTGTTGTTCTTGTTGTTGTTGTTGTTGCACTGACGTGAATGCATTACCAACGGAGATTCGTCAGGGGATGATGGGATGTGATTTTCCGCTATCGGAGCCAGTTTTTCTTAGAGAAGTGAAATTCTCCACAGTATCTGTATGTAATCTGTGCATTTTTATTCTGAAATTTGAAGGAAATCTGTTCAGGATCAAAGAAAATCTCCAATACCTCACGTGGGGTTTTTTTTTTTTTCCAAAGCACAATGACGTTGGGCTTGCAATCTTGTAACATTGTGACTAGGCACTATGAAAATAACATGTGTGGTATTGGAGGTTTGTTTTGATTCGGAATAGATTTCCTTCGAATTTCAGAATAAAAATGCACAAATTACATAGAGATACTGTGGGGAATTTCACTTCTCTGAGATGAACTGGCTCCGATATTTAGCCGAAAATACCATCCCATCGTGATACAGCTCAGTAACTCTAGCCGGTTGTAGTTATTTCTTCCATCCCATGGGCCATGTGTAACATTTAAAAAAATTATATTTCTTTTCTTAAAAATATATAAAACAGGGGTTGAATTGTGAATAATATTTTGTGGATATTTTTTAAAAATAATTGTTTCACATTAACATCAACTGCTTGACAGGATATGGGGCAACAGATAAACAGAGGACAAATGGACAAAAGACCCGTCCGACACTTAGTTTCAGGCCAGGGCAATAAGATCACAACTGTACATGTTCCCCCCCCCCCCCTCCCTGTAGATATGTGGATATCTGGTCACTTTTTACCCCTCGGCCATTTTGGCCTCGGGGTATTGTCATTGCCATGTACGTCCGTCCGACATGTACGTCCGTCCGTCAGTCCGTTAACACATTTTAGGCAAAATCGCTTGAGATACAACCACCAATTTTCAACACTTATTTATCTAGTGCTAAGTCAGATTCCTATTGAAAGTGGCTTCTCTCAGCCCATATTTTACAGAGTTCTGCCCCTTTACAGATATATTTGTCCCCCGCTACTTAGTAGCAACACCGGTGTCCGTAATTCCGTGATTCCGTTATTCCGTGAGATTTTCTTGTCCGGACAATAACTCGTGAACGATTTAACCGATCAACTTCAAACTTGGGGTGTGCCTTGACATTGGCGAGAGGACGGTTGGGATTGTTTTTTAGCAATGTACATAATCCAATATGGCCGCCGTCAGCCATATTGGATTATAAGCAGTTGGATCTTAGATTTTCTTGTCCGGACAATAACTCGTGAACGATTTAACCGATCAACTTCAAACTTGGGGTGTGCCTTGACATTGGCGAGAGGACGGTTGGGATTGTTTTCCAGAAATGTGCGTAATCTAATATGGCCGCCGTCAGCCATATTGGATTATAAGCAGTTGGATCTTGTCCGGACAATAACTGGGGTACGATTCAACTGATCTACTTCAAACTTGGGGAGTGCCTTGACATCGGTGAGGGGACGGCTGGGATTGTTTTTCAGCAATGTACATAATCCAATATGGCCGCCGTCAGCCATATTGGATTATAAGCAGTTGGATCTTAGATTTTCTTGTCCGAACAATAACTCGTGAATGATATAACCGATCAACTTCACACTTGGGGTGTGCCTTGACATTGGTGAGAGGACGGTTGGGATTTTTTCAGCAATGTGCGTAATCTAATATGGCCGCCGGCAGCCATATTGGATTATAAGCAGTTGGATCTTGTCCGGACAATAACTGGAGTACGATTCAACTGATCTACTTCAAACTTCGGGAGTGCCTTGACATCGGTGAGATGACGGTTGGGATTGTTTTTCAGCAATGTGCATAATCCAATATGGCCGCCGTCAGCCATATTGGATTATAAGCAGTTGGATCTTGTCCGGACAATAACTAGAGAACGATTCAACCGATCTGCTTCATATGTGGTGAGTGCCTTGACATTGTTGAGAAGAGGATTAGGATTGTTTTTCAAGGACGTGCTTAATCCAATATGGCCACCATCAGCCATACTGGATTTCATTGGATTTTAAACAGTTTGATCTTTTCTGGACAATAACTGGAGTACGATTCAACTGATCTACTTCAAACTTGGGGAGTGCCTTGACATCGGTGAAAGGACGGTTGAGATTTTTTTTCAGCGATGTGCATAATCCAATATGGCCGCCGTCAGCCATATTGGATTTTAAGCAGTTGGATCTTAGATTTTCTTGTCCGGACAACAACTCGTGAACGATTTAATCGATCAACTTCAATTTTGGGGTGTGCCTTGACATTGGTGAGAGGACGGTTGGGATTGTTTTTTAGCAATGTGCCTAATCGAATATGACTGCCGTCAGCCATATTGGATTATAAGCAGTTGGATCTTGTCCGGACAATAACTCGAGAACGATTCAACCGATCTACTTCATACCTTGTGGAGTGCCTTCACATTGTTGAGAGGATGATTAGGATTGTTTTTCAAGGACGTGCTTAATCCAATATGGCCACCATCAGCCATACTGGATTTCATTGGATTTTAAGCAGTTTGATCTTGTCCGGACAATAGCTGGAGTACGATTCAACTGATCTACATGTACTTCAAACTTGGGGAGTCCCTTGACCTTGGTGAGATCCCGGTTAGGATTGTGTTTCATGAACGAGCATAAACCAATTTGGCTGCCATCTACCAGCGATATTGGATTATGTTGCATTTTAAGCAGTTGCATTTTGTCTGGACAACAACTCTAGAATAATTCAACTGATCGACTTCAAACTGGGGGAGTGCATGGACATTGGTGAGAGGACAGTTGTCATGTAGTATATTTTATGGATGTGCATAATTCAATATGGGTGCCAACCGCTGTATTAGATTATGTTAAGCTCATCAGCGATATCTCCATGTTCAAATCATACTCTTCATCAATGATGGTTGTATGAGATATCATCGACCAAAAAAAATCGACCATAGAGATCCATGGCCCCCGCAGCAGCAGCGCCAGTTATGGTGGATGTAATCCACCATAACTGGTGCTGTTAGCGGGGGACATGGACCTCTACGGTCGATTTTAATTTCTATTTCTGTCCTATATGCATGAATGTAACCAACTATATCTGCAGAACTGTGTTCGGTATAGCTACTATATTTTGGAAACTTATTTATATTGTTGTATTCTACAAGCCAACAAAGGATTACTCGCCTCGGCTTATGGAGTTATGCCCCTTTCGGATGTAATAATCTCCGATTTTGTTATCTGTAGTTGAATATACAAGTTATATCTGCCGATCTGTGTTTGGTACAGTTTATTCATCTCGGTTCTTATTTAACAGTAGTGCTAAGTCCGACGCCTATCGAAAGTGGCTCCCCTCGGCCCATACTTTACAGAGTTATGCCCCTTTACTGATATATTAATTTCCATTTCTGTCCTATATGCCTGAATGTACTACCGGTATATCTTGATCATCCCACATTGAACTATCTCTTCCCCAATTCACAATACACATGGGTCACAATCACTTGGGGAAAGCTGAGGGGTTTTGATTAGATCAATCTCATGTTATACCCCTGTACATAGTTGAGGGTATACTGGATTCCGACTGTCTGTCCGTCCGTGTATCAGTGTATCCATCCATTCATCTGTCTGAGTTGTGGCTTGGGTTTGCTTTTCACATGCCATAACTCACTGCTATTTATCCAAACTTCTACACTCATAAAAACATGTTGGTCTAGACTCTTAAGGGGCTGGGGAGTTGTAGCACCTCTGGTGCCTCATGTTTATTATGGAATTAGCCCAAATGTAGTTTAATTCAGAGTGAAGAACAAAACTATATGCATAATCCTTGGCCATTCACCCGGATAATTCATGCCAAGGACAGAAGTTTTTAGGACAAATACATCAAAGAACAAATGTGGTATTACAAGCTATATCAGGGTTATCAAGGTTCTGAGAGACATTCAATTAAAGGTTTATTAAAATCGGTGAGACTCACCCATTCACCGGACAAATGTGGTCAATTTGTTATGAATGATAAGATTTTTCGTACATTCCTTGTCTGAACTTGCTTGGGAGTAATTTATTTCGACAAAACTAATTATTCTCGATTAAAATAATTAGTTGTTATCGAACGCGTAGCTTTAGCTGCAGAATGCTAGATATAGGAAGCTGAATGATTTCTGTGCGTGTCCCTGTCCCTATCCTTGTCTCTGTCCAGTTAAAGTTTTTCCTGTCTACAGCTGCTCGAGCTCAGCCTATGCCTCCTGAACAAAGCCCCGCTCGACTCTCCGGAATCTCATATATTCTGGATGCTTACACTTATTCAATCCACCCACTACCCTCAGGAGCATATCACCACCCTCAGGGCACCAAGTTCCACCCTCCATCTCGTAAGCTAAGCCTCGTCCGAACCGTAGCTATTCTCATATTCAGGAAGCTTACATCAAGCTACACGTATTCAACTCATCCAGTACCTACGGGAGCCTTTCCCCACCCCCGTGACACCAAGCCACACATTTTATCTCTTAAACTAAGTCTAAGAGGTTACACTAGGCTTTGCTTCTTCAACCGATTCACTACTATCGGAATTATGTCTCCGCCACGGGGGCACTGAACCCTACTATTTAAGAATGAACAGTTCAGATGTTCAACTATTCCACAAGAGCATGGCGTACAGCATCTTGTTTAGCTGTGATATCCTGATCACACTGTGCTCTGTTTTGTGAAGGACGATGCCGAGTGGTAGAGAGCCATGCCCACAAAGCTGCGCCTCAAAGTTTTAACCACAATCATCCTAAAATTATAGCCCATATACGCAACAAATTAAAGAAAAATCTAGAGAGAATCTAAAGAAAGAAACGAACTAAATAACGAAATTCGAGAAGGCGGAGAAAAGTATAAAATATATTCCAAAGCTGTAGCCGACAACCCAAACATTAACCATAATAATAATAATAATATGTCTTTGCAACAGAAAAACATCCCAATACAAACACTTAGCTAAATGCCAGCGATGTTCCGCTTGAAGCCCAGAAGTTACATCAAATGATGCTAGTTATCCTAGACATGGAGATACTTGAGGGAACAGATGAGTACCGACGATTTGGGAGCATGGAAGCAGTGTATCTACGAGCTATGGATACTTCACTGTGCAACTACGTCAGTCAGTTTGTCCAACTACGTCAGTCAGTTATCCAAATTGGCAATTATACTGTTTTGAAGGAGATACTTTCCGGTGCCCACCTCATAGCACTTCGAGATACCGTGGAGAAGAGCGAAAGAGAAGTTGCTGAAATCCCGGGCAGAACTGGAGAAACCAAAAGTGAGAACGGGCTTTGGTCTTAATCCTATCTGGCAATGGCGCTTCCAGGTGTTACAAAGCTTGAAAATATGGGGACTTGAAGAATATATCCGGGGGATATGTTCAGGGGGAATGTCAGCCAAAGGAGGGGACATATATCATTGGGAGGGACATGACAGGGGTGGGGATGTTCTACGGTGGTTGAAACGTAACACACTATGTCTTTGGGTCTTTTGATTTTTGTGTTGTTTTAGAAATATACAGTCAGTATATTTGTCTGTGGGGTCATATGACTTCACAGGCAACGTTTTCCGCCACTCTTTTAATGTTGCGTTTAATTAAGCTAATTAATTAATTTAGCTAAGTCCAAGATGGGCATTTTTTGTCTTATCTTGACCAATTTCTTTTTGCCAATTTTTTGCGCAAAAAGTGCTAAGGCAAAGTGTTATTAAATAATTATCATAGGTGAAATCAAAAACTTTTCTTCCCTTTAAAACAGAAAAGCTCCGAAACTTTTGCGAAGTAGGAAATACTATATGTTATTAATCGGTTGTTTTCGTATTGCCTTCGTATTGACCTGAGGGTCGCCGTATTGGCCCGAGGCCGCAGGCCGAGGGCCAATACGGCGACCCGAAGGTCAATACTAAGGCTATACGAAAACAATCGATTCATAATATTTTTATTAATTGACATTTACTGGCCATGTTCTTGGTTTTCCGAGCTTGAATGGCAGCATCCGTTTCTTGATCTGTAACAGGTTTAAATCGTTTTAAATCGTCTGCACATATCTCCTCAAGCTCTAAAATTCCGCCCACGAACCCTTGAATAACACGCTCTGCGCTCGCCATCGCGCTGAACAAACAACACTGCTGTCGTCTGTTTCTCCAGTCGTCGGTCCTTACTGCTAGTTACGGCTGCACTCGTTGACCTCGGCCAATACAACATTCAACCCGGCCAATACAGCTTTCAACTCGGCCAATACAACTCGGCCAATACAAGTCGGGTTCGACATGACGTATGGACAGGCCGTTTTACACTGTATTCGGGTAATAACATACACAGTCAATTAATAACTGATGATATCCCTTTGCGACTGAGTTACATAACCACGTGCCGTTTGACAATTGTCACCAAAGTTGCAAGAATTAATGAAGAAAACTTATGGAGAGGGGAGGGCTTCCTGTTAAATAATAAGGTAACCCATGAGATCAGGGGTTCAAGTTCCGCTGGTACATGTGTGAAAGATTGTCAGTTACTTGCCGACGGGTGGTGGTTCTCTCGGGGTACTCCAGATTTCTCCACCACTAAAACTGGCGACCACCGTATGGTGAGTTCACATTGTGTGATTGGATCAAACCAAATCCCTCTCCTCCCCCTCCCCCATGGCACCAGAAGGCGGACCCACGTCCCACCCCTCGAAACTCTTGAATCGAAGGCCTGTGATAAAAGCTCTAGAAAATGTACACACAATTTATCCTTATTCTGACATATATTTTGTCATTTTCGTCACAAAAATTGCCAATGCAGGGTCATCTGACTGACGTTGCTTAGTGCGAATGCCTGTAAGTAATTGGATAGGCCTACGCCGCATTCAATCTTCACCTACTTCCCGTTCTGGCTGCGCTGGTTCAACTAAATTGATGTCGTCGAGTTATATAGGCGATGTCAAATTTCATTATACTTGAACACCGGTCTTCAAGTGGACAAGACTACATTATGAATCATTGGCCTAAAGAGGAAGACAACTGATGATCAGTTTCGTAGAGCGAATAGGTTATTCTCCGGCCGTGTTTGTGATCGGAAACATTTCGCCTGTGAATATTTTGCTGTAGTCGAACTTTATTGCATACTTTATTACATGTAATATGTCGGTTACTATTTGATGGACAATCTCTAGAACTTACGTGGAGTATGTTTAGTACTATTCGAATTTCTCGTGTTTTGATGATTTTGCAGACAGTTTATTTCGTCCGGCAACAATTTCTGGCCCATATCTCGGTTACTATTCGAGAGAAAACTCTGAACCTTACATGGAAGATGCTTAGTACATGCAGATGAGCAATCAGGTTTCTCACGCGTTTCGATGATTTTCCACAGAGCTACAGTACAAGGCAGAAATAACTTGTTCATAAACGCGAGTAGAACGCGAAGTAATCGGGACTGACCCGCGCTAGTTTATTGAAGAAGTCGCGACTATAAATTTCGGAACACGCGGTTTAGACCCGACTGCTTTCTGTAAACGCGTCAGCGTGTAAAAGCGGCCGATGTCGCTATCGACGCGATCGTCTCGGGTTTTAGCGCGATCCACGTTCATATTTCGAAAGGGATTACTTTATTGATCGCGTCAGATGGAGTCTTGTTGGCCGAACAAGCCAAGATTGACCGCCACGTAAGAAATTCCCCACACAGTAAAATGTTCGTCGAGTGAAAGCTCATTGATAGTCCACACCATTCAATAACGAAATAATCGGAAATATAAGTTCAAAGTTTATTAAGAATCATACTATAAACGTATAAGAAGTTTATTTTGTTGAAGACGTACCTTCATTGTGATGGAAATTGAGAAAATCAGCGAAGAATTTGCCGTTTTTTGAACCATCTTCAGCGTCATCGAAATCTCATTTCCCGCGGTAGAATGTGGGAGTTATTGGCCTCATTCCAAAGGCCATTTCCCCCACTTTCGACCTATGATGAGTGATTTAACAACTAACAAAGAAATCACGAAGAATTTGATTGAATAGACATGTCCTTGTCATGAATATTCGTTCGATAAAACAAGTTCGACTGAGCTGGTTAATACCGCGAAGCTGATTAGTTGAGAATGAGGTCATCGTAGGAGAGTCTGTGAGACAATCGCAGCGATTGACCGGCTGTCTGTCTGTATGCCGGTGTTCAGTGCCGAGTGAATTTATCGCAGAGAAAATGCCTCAGTTGGAAACTTTAGCGAGCCGACTGTTGGATTTACAATGGAAATAAAGGGTTTCTCCGATTTATATTGGAAATTTAACCTGTTGGATGTAGTTTATGCAATGATGACCTTCATCCCCTTCTCCTGTGAGGGTAGACTATTCTGTTATTCCGACCAGCCCAGCTGGTGGACTGGTCCATGTGCTTGGTCATTAATGTGCAGATGACCAATGGGCTAACCATTTCTTATCTCCATCCCCAGGGAGCTAGCTCCGGGGGCCCCCAGCCTCCATCTTTCTTTCTTCTCCGATCTCCATAGGGGCCAGACATGCTTTAGAACTTGCGAATTTATTTCAATTCTTCCAGTATTTCTTCATACGATTTTGCGCTCGTTGGTTCGTTTGACCATTTATAATGACATCTCGTAAAGTTAGCACTAGGGGGCGGAAGAGAAAAGTCCAGGACGATGAAACCGAAACTATGCCCGCTCGCCAAAGTGCTGACGACGTCAGTGCGACGTCCGATGGATCTTCGTCCAGGCGAGAGGAAAATAGTGCGAATTTGGATTGCCTGAATCCAAAAAACTGGACCCTGTCGGAGATGCGGTCAAAGCTAGCGGATATCGGTCTGAAAGTTCCTAAGTCTTGGCAGCGCAAGCTTTTACTGCAAATGTGCGCGGAAAATTTGGAGTCCTTGGTTCCGAGTGGTCGACCGACTACGATCACCTCCGCCACGTCAGCCGACATGGCAGGGCTTGATAATGCAGTGCGCATGCTCCGGACAGGAAGTTCTTCTATAAACGATAACGAGGCCATAGTGAACCAACATGGCGGCCCCCATGCTCCAGTGAGGCCATCGGGAGAAGTTCCGCGGTTCGCGGAGCAAACAGAATTAATGAAGATGCAGCTTGCTAAACAAGAG
>JAVTVY010047694.1:0-224287 GCA_036873755.1 Hanleya hanleyi | reverse complement strand
CGGCAGCCGCTGACCTGTCACGCTCAATACGAGACATTTCAGGCCTGACCTCGGCCACAGCATCACCAAACAGTGAAGAGGAAGCCGTTGACGTCTCTAACAGACTTCTCTTTACAGCTTCCGGTGAGTGCTCATGCATTAGAGGAATGTAGGCCTATCCTCTTAAATATACAAGCATACAAGACATGAAGGCATTGTGCATCAGCAAGTCTTCAACAGCACTGGAAGCTATCTTCTGGTAGTCAAGAACAAGGTCTATTCCTTCCTGTAACTGCTCTCGACTTTCCGCGCCCGCCAACGAAAACAAACCATCCTTAATGGTTTCAAGAAATCAGTCCAGATGATTAGTAATCGCCACTCCTTGGCGGACAGTTTTCTCTATTGTTGAGGCCTGCTTGTTCATAAATGGAACATCCTCAGCAGACCGGAAGCTGAACGGCGAATCACGTATATTATATGATCGTATATTCGGCTTCTGCACTGGGAACGGACCAGAAGATCCTGCAGAGCGGAGGCGAGCACTAGGTCAAAGCCTGATTGCCCATTCCTCCTGCGTAGCAGGTTCTGCTAACGTTCTGTGGAACAAATCGCATACAGAATGAATCGAGGCCGGAAGTGTCTGTACCGGTATCGTAACCCGAGTTCACTTCCCCGACTCCGTTTCAATACCCCCCGCATGTGGGACCGAAAGCGGTGCGTTCGGGATCAACGTTTGCCTCCCGGTTGCATAGACTGGTCAGTCGATCCCGGAAGTGGTGAAACATCGACCGAGATATGACTGGCCATAATCTCTCTCAGTTCCTTCATCTCCTTCCGCTGCTGTTCCATTCCCGCAAGAATGGCAGCCAGGGTAGATCCGTAACTTGAGAGTGAACCATAAGCTGGGCTTGATAGGGCGTATTCACACTCGGGGACCACACGCATGGCCGTGAGCACAGCCATTGTTAAGGTTGGTGAATTGGTGCTGTAGGTCGTAAACCGGAAGCTTGGATAGGAGGGCGCATTGCCCGAAACAAAGCCGGTCCCGTACCACGAATACCCCCGGAAGTCGAAAATTGAGAAATGCCATGCAAGCTAGGGCTGAGTCATTCTCGCAACTGGATGCCTCGAAATTTGACCTACTTGTGAAGAGTCTTGATACTGAGTCGCAGTGGCAGGTAAATAACTTGGCATATTATAGATACCTGCATCTGGCGTTGTTGTGGGAACCTCAATCTCTGGTGGCGTATAAGGCTGGTAGTCCTCAACGTCTCGACAGGGGGACGAGAAGGGCCACCAGACAATGCCAAAGAAACCAGAAGTAGCTTGGAGAAAGTTAGACAGACCGGTCGTTACTAATATTTGTTAGTGAACGACTGGAGAGTTCAGGCCTCAACGGGGATGAGGAAGGCAATCTCGCAAGCCCGGGTCCAAATGAAAATTTACGGTTCATACTCCATGTAAGTATCACGAGACAATGCATACAATAGCCAAGTCTGAGGACAACAATGTGTCCAGATTTGACCCTTTTCAGCTGTACAAAGACTCGGCCAATAGCTTCCCATATGAAGTATCTACCAAATTTAGTATTAGGTGCCTCCATGGATTTGTCTAAGTTCTCATAATCATAAGACAATACCGATCGAGTGATCGGCAATGACTGGCTCTCCGACACCGAGCCTGGACCCGTTACCAGTTTCCCTTCATCGTCGTGTAAAGGCATCCGCTCGATAGGAATCTCTATATCCACTGTCGTAGTTGTGCCGGTTTTCATATCTTCAAGAGTTCCTTCCACTTGAACGATCTGGGTCATGTACTTACCTGATTGATTCTTCGCCCGGTCTGAAAAGGAATAAAACTTGAGCGAGAGAGGGCACTTGTTTATCTTTAGTTACGTTCAATAAACTGACTAACGTACACCCCAACGACTGGCGCATCAACAAACTCCCTAGTATCCTCGATCACGGAGACGAAGGTACATATGTCTCAGAGTCGGCGTCATTTGGAGACACATTAGCATTATCAGAACAGGCCAGTGCTCCGGCAAGATAGGCTTGAAATAGGCCATGTGCCCATGCAATACACTCATCGCAGGCAGTGTCCCAGGTACGTACTATACCCCGGCGACAAGATGAACATCTGACGACGATACAGCTCACCAATCTCCAATGTACGAGTTGTCACAGCGAAACAGCTCACCAATTACCAGTATACGAGTTGTCAGAGCATTTCCATCATAGCTCTCTAGATTTGTATTTAATACCGCTTATGCCGGTGCTAGGGCCGTGTGGTCATATCATCCAAGTTGCCACATGAACAGGTACAATAAAAGCGTACCTGAGATACAACACATATCACGAATCGTTAGATTCTTGGTATGTGCTTTAGAATAGGTTAACCAAAGGACTATTCTGTGAAGTCATGTGACGCAGTCAGTATGTCGGCACCTCTTCCCACTTCCCTTATATGTGTTGTAATAGACGGGATTGTCACCTCCGCATGACACACATGACATTTGACACATATTTGTGGCCATAATGCTTGATAATCGTGAAGAATGTTTCCGAAAGAGCTTCTTGCAGGATATCAGGCGTCTTGAGGTAATCCAACTGTAGTGATTTCGCTAGAAATTATTGATTTTCACGGAGCTGAACAAAATGAACTTCTTGAGCTACACTGGGCAGAACAAGAAGAAAGTATGGGTGTGAGCATGCGCATGACTAGCAGGGTGACATCTGTGTTATTTATTTATGCGATGTGATTTCATGTGGAACAAGAAATGCATAGAGTGGAAGTGGGGTAACTTTTCAGCGCAAATAACTGTCAGATTAAAACAAGACCAGTTCACTCACATCAGGCGGGTGCAGGTCATTTGACCCCCAAACCAACTCGACCCCAACCAACTGAAAACTCGCCCCTAACTTGAGACAATTCGTCCCCACTTTCGAGTCAATTCATCCCTAACCTTGAGGCAACTCGTCCCTAATCAAATTTTCCAGACTCAAAGATTTTTCCAAATTTCATGATACATTTCTTAGTTCATTTAATAACCTACAAGCGCTATATTTTAGAATAAATAAATAACAAAGAGAGAGAGCATTGAATAATTTTATCGCTTGTAATTTTTGTTTTTGCTTGTTTTTCTTGAATCTCTTTCTGTTATATTTCTTAAATGTCTGGAAAAGGTTGACTTAATTCTATTATGCACCCACTCATCAACACCACCAAACATTCCAAAGGACACATTGCAACGGATTAAAGTGATTGGCAGGCTGTAAGTGCCAATCCATTGTTTTACTGAGTAGCCATTGGCACCTCGTTGAGCAAGTGAATTGTAAACATTCCCACTGACAGCTTCTTTCATGGGGACTTTAATATTTTTTTTTAAAAAGGTTGTATACAGGCCGATTTACATACCGTTAACCGGCGCCCAAATTACAGGGCCTAGAGCAAATATGAGGCAGCAACTAAAAGGTGCAACAACCCATCAGCCAGACAGTTTTAGTCAGTGTATATTGGTACACAATGAATGAACAATGCACACGTAAAAGCTTGAAAGATTTGGTCTAATGCAGAAGATTCTTTAGCAGTGGCCTGTAAAAGATTACGAGAGATCTTGAAGGATCTTGGCACCCACCATTGTCCGATAATTGTAAGCTAATGACAAGAGGATCTTTTTGTCCATTGTTACTAAGAACAAATGATTGATTTGTACTTTTGTTTACAGAATTTTGAATCTGAGCGAAAAAGATGGAAAAAGGGACACTGGGAAACCAAGATATAATCTTTCTAAGTTTCAGGAGTTTCAAGATTTCTAGAAACTGTACTTATGTCGGTTGTTATAGTACAGGAGAAATGAACAAAGTTATTCTGAAAGTGAATGTACATGTACGGAGGATCCCTCGTCTTCGTTTTGTAGTATTTTTATTTTATTTATTTTTTTGCATGTGTCATCATTGGGTACTGGAATTGAAGACAAATCTCTTTGACACTTTGGCATACTTAAGATTTTATAATTAGGAACAAATGCTAATTCTCTTCTGTTCACTGGGCTAGTTTGAGATATCTCTATTATGATAGAATGCTCGAAAATACATCATACTGAAGGGATCCGGTCCGCACAGTAATGTTGAAACTTCGAAAGTGTCTGAATCCTGATTATCTCCTATCGAAACATGCAGTAGTCTACAGTTGTCGAGTTGTGACGTTGTGTCACAAGAGTGACGTCCCTTCATGTAGCCGGCCCACCGGCAGACGAAAGGGTGGGGCAGGTCACTTGCAACTGCAAGGACTAAAGAAATCTGATTTAAAATTTGATCCATGCAGTAGTTCCTGAGAAATCGCAATAACAAATTTTCATGGGAAAATCCAAGATAGCCGCCTGATGGACATACTGGGTTTTGGAATCGGACCAGAAAAGATATCTTGCACAACTGGATCACAAGGGGAACCTGTGTACCAAATTTGAGAAAGATCCAGGCAGTACTTCCGTAGAAATCATGATAACAAAGTTTCATGGTGAAATCTAAGATGGCCGCCTAGTGGCCATATTGGATTTTCGATTCGGACCAAAAAAAGTATCTTGCACAACTAGACCCTAAGGGGAACGTGTGTACCAAATTTGAGAAAGATCCATGCAGTACTTCCTGAGAAATGATAAGTTTCATGGGGAAATCCAAGATGGCTGCCTGGTGGCAATATTGGATTTTCGAATCGGGCCAGAAAAGGTATCTTGCACAACTAGACCCAAAGGGGAGCCTGTGTACCAAATTTGAGAAATTTGAGACAGTTGTCGAGTTGTAACGACGTGTCACAAGAGTGACGTCCCTTCATGTAGCCGACCCGTCGGCAGACGAAACTGTGGGGCAGCTCACTGGACTAAAGAAAAAAGATTTAAAATTTGAAGAAATATATTTTAATTCCGAATTATTTGAACCTCTTGATGTGGAAGGTGAAAGTATGGATATTCTCTATAGCCGACTCGTGTGATACGTCACAACTCGGGAATACAATATTAATTTGCAGCGTAACTTGGATTTTCGAGTCGGACCACAAAGGGTATCTTGCTCAACTAGGCCCCATGTGAGACCTGTGTACAAAAATTAAGAAAGATCCACGAAGTAGTTCCTGAGAATTCACGATAACTATGTTTCAAGCGGAAATCCAAGATGGGCGCCTGGTGGCCATATTGGATTTTCGAATCGGACCAGAAAAGAGTATTTTGCACAACTAGACCCCAATGGGAACCTATGTACCAAATTTGAGAAAGATCCATGCAGTACTTCCTGAGAAATCACAATAACAAAGTTGCATGGGAAGATCCAAGATGGTCGCCATATTGGATTTTCGAATCGGAAAGAAAAAGGTATCTTGCACAACTAGATGACAAGGGGAACCTGTGTACCAATTTGACAAAGATCCATGCAGCACTAGTTCCTGAGAAATCGCAATAACAAAGTTTCATGGGGAAATCCAAGATGGCCATGATCTGATGGACATATTGGATATTGGAATCGGACCAGAAAAGGTGTCTTGCACAACTGGACCACAAGGGGAAACTGTGTACTAAATTTGACAAATATCCATGAAGTACTTCCTGAGAAATCACGATCGAGGTTCATGGGGAAATCTAAGATGGCCGCCCGTCGGACATATTAGATTTTCGATTCGGACCGAAAAAGGTATCTTGCACAATTCACGAGATTGTAAGGGGAACCTGTGTACCAAATTTGAGAAAGATCCATGCAATACTTCCTGGGAAATGACAATAACAAAGTTTCATGGGGAAATCCAAGATGGCTGCCTGGTGGCCATACTGGATTTTCGAAACGAACCAGAAAGGCATCTTGCACAACTACACCCCAAGGGAACCTGTGTACCGAACTTGAGAAAGATACATGCAGTAGCACGTTCCTTCGAAATCGCGATAACAAGGTTTCATGGGGAAATCCAAGATGGCCACCTTGTGGCCATATTGGATTTTCGAATCGGACCATAAAAGGTATCTTGCACAAGTAGACCCCAACGGGGAGCCTGTTCACCAAATTTGAGAAAGATCCATGCAGTAGTTTCTGAGAAATCGCCATAACAAGAATTGTTTAGGGACGAACGGACTGACGGACGACGGACCACAGGCGAAAAGTGATTTGAACACTAATTTGGGCTAAAAATCATTGTAATGTATCCATATTCATATTGGCTTATGGATGACCACCCAACAATCCTGCATGCCAGATTTGAAGTTCCTGGCTGAAACGGTTTACCTTCTCTTCTATCACGTTCACAGCGTCATATGAACATTTTGCGTGATGTTGCCATGGAAACCACAAAATTCATCACAATGTGCCCAAATTCTAGAGGCTTGTGGTTGACCACTCAATAATCCTTTGCACCAAATTTGAAGTCTCTGGAGGCAACAGTTTGGCTTCTAGACCCGTCACAAGAATTGTTGATGACTGACGACCGGACGGCCGACCGGACGGACAACCAGACATGCATGCCGACACCAGAACCCCGCAGCCTAATAGGCTGAGGTGTAAAAGTATGGGACTAAAACTGGATGCTAAAGGTAATTTGATCATGTAGGGTTTCGTTTATATATCCCTAAATTGCACTTACTTACCTGGAAGTTCTGGCAGCCCGGACAGTCCTGGCTCGTCCTTAATTCCCTGTCGACCTTGCCCTGGTACAGCAGGCTCACCCTTGTCACCGGGTCGCCCGTCAAACCCTGGATCTCCTGGTACACCCTTACGACCTCTTAAACCAGGAGATCCTGGGATACCATCAAAACCACACTCAGCCTGAAGTCCTGAAACATTTCCATAGAAAAATAGTCAATATACTCTGCACACAAAATCAACTGCATGTTGAAACAATTTGTTCACTTCATTAACTATGTAAGGCGAACATGGCCAAGGTGTCATGTTCAAATAAGTGAGTGAGTTTGATTTAGCGCTGCTTTCAACAATCCTTGAGTCATATCGGGTCCTATTCGTTTTTACACAAAGGAACCCCACATGTGCCCCAGTTAGTCACCTTTTATGACAAGCTGTCTAAGGAGCTCAGACCCTCAGATTCTTACCTGGGGTGAGCTCCAATAATTAATAACTTCCCTACATTTACATGTGAACAATGTTCAACAAAATTTTGAGAATAAACTGAATATGATGCATACTTAAAACGTATGTAAATGTGCCTCTTTTGCAGAATTTAATCACCTCATATATTGACTCTCTGGATTTCAGAAGGTTTTACTTCAGTAATGCAAGGAACCACATATGAGGAATTGGGCGACTCACCAAATGGAGCATCTTTACCACAGTCACCGGGGAAACCGTCAAGCCCCCCGTCACCGGGTCCACCTTTGAATCCTGGCTGGCCTTGTCGCCCTGGGAGACTCGGGTCCCCTTCTTGTCCTTGCTCACTAGATCGACCCGACAGACCGTCTTCACCCTGACCGCCTGCCTCCCCGGGGAATCCCTCTGGACTCTCGAGACCGGGTTCTCCATCCGACTCGGGAAAGCCATGGAGACCAGGACGACCTGGAAGCCCATCTAGACTGGAAAACCCTTTCGGACCACATGACTCTGGCAGTCCATATGGACTAGGCTCACCCACTTCACCCTTTTGACCGGATACACCTGGCAGACCTGGTGTGCCCTACAAGTTTAGACAGTACAATTATAAATTAATATCACGCCCCCTTAGGTCTGAATCTTTTGATTGGAGAATCATATCATGTTTAGTACCATACCTAAAGAGATAGTACATGTGGCCATCTTAACAGCATATGACCTGGGGACTATTTTTTTTAATAGTCTCCTCCTGACTGCGTGATATTATTGAGCTCATTCTCCTGGAGGTAGCTCTTATTTACAGATGGACAGGTAATATGGAATTCTTCAGTGTTTTCCAAGTAACACATTCAGCAAACTAAATCAACTATTTCCCCGACTTATGACGTAATATGCCAACTATATTAGGTGAGCCCGACCATCGTCAGAAATATAAGGTCATGCAATACATACCCTTTCTCCTGAACCCCCTGAATGTCCCAGAATTCCGTTCTCGCCGACCTGGCCATTATTCCCTGGGTACCCAACACATCCTTGCTGACCAGGCGGGGCAGGGAAGCCATCAAGCCCACCAAGACCTGGCAGGCCATCCAGACGTTCTAGAAGAAAAAGATTATTATCCTTCAGTCGACTATTTCATGTGTACGTACAATGTCTGGAACCTTACATTTCATGTAACTCATGTGAAGTTTCGAGATGCTCAGTGAACCATAACTTAAGATATCATAACATTACTATCCATGCTAATGGATAAACGATATATTGAAAGAACAGATGGACGGACAAGGCATGCATGGCAACAAGTCACTCGTTTTTAAGGACTGGTCACTAACTCACTGTCCATCTCTAGCATAACTTTTTCTCTGAGAGAATTATTAAAGGTCACTTGGACAATGGAAATGTATCGGAGAGTGATGTTGAGGAGAGTGATCACTCTCACAGTACACAATCCAGAAGAGTGATCAATCGCTCCCCTGAACTTTGCAAACACAAGAGACTGTGACAATACATGACAAAATAAAATCCATGTTACATCACATGGTAGCTCCGGTGTAGCCTTGTTCTATTCTACGTGAGAACAACGCTACGGCCGCAAACCAATCACCAGCTTCAGTTGTTGGGAAAGTGCCGTACGGGCAATATTTGCCGAAGTAACTGACCATAACCAATAAAAAAAATCGATTATATTTATGAGTGACTGTCCATTTTTAGCTTTGCAAGAAGTCTAAACTCGGATGAGGGAGGGGGCGGGTAAAACTGTCCTCATCACCGCTGTGCGTGTAGTGTTTGGCGCGCGGTGTTGTGGCGCGAAATCGGCGTTCGGCGATGTGACAGTTTTACCCCCCCGTCCAAGTTTAGATGTCTTGCAAAGCTAAACGTCGACAGTCACTCTTAAACAAGATGTTTTATGAAAGGTAAATGGACATAGAATACAATTATTTTATTGGTTATTTATGGTTAATGGGTTCGGCAAATGTTGCCTAGCTATTTATCAGGATCAATTTATATATCCAAATGACCAGTTTTAACTGTTCTTATTATTTGCTAGCTATTTAGATATATGTATGCTGTTGACATACAGAAAAGTTCCATATATCTACATATTTTAATCAGAAGACATTGTCATTTAAGTGAAACAACTCATCAATTATTTTATTTTTGTGTCATTTTCTGAACATAGAAATATTTGATAAGATTCGCTAATAAGATTTAATTTTTGTTTGAGGACGAGTCGACTCAAGGTTGGGAACGAATTGACTCAAGTTGGGGGCGATTTGGTTGGAGACCAGTTGGTTTGGGGACGAAATGATCTGTATTCCAGCAGGCATCCCTTGTTTCCTGTAGACTGTCAAAATGTCAATGTCAATGTCAATGTTAATGTTAATGTTAATGGTCCCAAAACATGATGACGTATTATTTCTCTCTCATTCACGTGATGAATTGTATTCATTCATCCGCGTGCCATGTGAACACTAATACAGAAATCTAACATCGCTAGTATGCAACAAAAAAGCAACTTAAATTGTCATTGTCAACACAAAGTGCATGTGCCGCAAGGCGTGAAGTTCTATATGTAACCCGATACACCAAATTAAAGCTTGCTCTTCCAACTGTGCCAGCCCAGGGACCTCCCGTTGGCAATTAAGTTGTATCATGTTGCATGAAGGAGGTGACAGGCGAATTGACAAATAAAGATCCACATCAGTCAATTAATTGGCATGGATGTTCGGTGCCTGCATTGCATCAAGGGATAGAAGTGGGATTTTATTGTGATGGATGTAGGGAACCTACGTCATCAGGTTTCAGGACGGGTCACCCCCTAAAAAATATCTGAATCACACCAAACGTTGTCAGAATCAAGTCAAAAGTCCATCTCAATAGTCCATTCCAAAGCCTCCGGAGGTAAACGCATCCTATCCTCGTCGCCAATTTTCACGCTCGCGGTGATGCCGATTCTAATAAACTTGACAAAAGAACGCTGATTTCATTAAATGCAAAACTAATTTTCGCAGAACAACAATTCTACCTCATAATTTTCCTCACTCTTTCTTACACTTGTTTTACACAAAGAGTACGACATAAGGGAGACAACTTCACAGATTCAGATTCAGATTTATTTGCACAGCTATGCCATACAGGTCAAAGGCAATACAATTAGAACAGTCAAAAGCACAAACAATACTATTACCTTGAAACCATCCCACCGGGTATCCACATGTATGTGTGTATATATCACAATGAACTAAGTGATCCAATATTCATACTGAATATAACGAAAAGCATGCATGAGTGAACTTAGCTACAGCATTAATAATATTTTGGTGATTCTACCTTCCAATCGAGTATATCAGGGGATACAGACTCCACAGCCACAAACAGTTCAATACGCCTATATGAGATGGGCACTCCAATAGAAAATGTTTTTCATCTTCTACTACATTACAAAGAGAACATAATCTGCTCTCTCTAGGCACCCCTTTTGTATACCTTCCACGCTCAATATTTAGGAGATGAGCACTTATTCTGAGTTTGCATATGGCTGACTGATGCTTCTTGTTGGTAATATTTAATATGCTAGAATCAGATATTTCCACAAAATCCCGTTTAACTAGTCTATATGTGTCTAACTTGCTACTATGATCAATGGACTCTTTCCATTTACTACAAAACATTAGAAAGAGCGATTTAAATATAAATTTGCTTGTGGCTTTAGGGCATGTACAGCCCTGATTTTTCCCATATGTGCTTACATTGAACAGTTTGCAATAGCCCTTTCATAAAATTTACCCAATTTTGAATACTATTATTATTTCGACACTCATCTACTTGTTCGAGATATGCTTTATATAGCAACGTGGAATGATCTGCCTCCAGAATATGAAAGAAGAAACGTAGACTATGTATAATCGATGATAGAAATATTGGCGTACGTTCGAGATCACTCAAAACCGCCAAGTTCACTGCTTTTGAATGTACGCCGAGAACTTGTTTACAGAACTTCATATGTGTCCTTTCAACCGTATTGCAGTTCAGCATAGCTGTTTCAATCGAACGCCCTCCCAGGCTATAACCAACTATGACTTCGGAACCATACAATAAGATAGGTTTCACTAAACTATCAAATAGTTTGCAACTGGTGCGAATGTTAATATCATACATATTTATGCTATTTCTAATGGAGAATAAAGCCTTGTTTGCTCTACTTGCCAGGTTTTCTGTGGCCGTATTGAATTTGCCATTACTGTGCAGCTGTATACCCAAATATTTATAATTATTAACACAAGTTGGGCACCACTGATATGAAAAGATCTTTTACGGCACTGATTTTGGCCAAATATAATAACCTGTGATTTTTTTTTGTATTAATCGAAAGACCCCACCTTTTAGCATAAGATTCAAGTCTGTCTAATTTAGATTGTAAATCTTCCTTGTCCAAGGAGAAGAGAACAATGTCATCTGCGTAGGCAAGATAAGGCACATATTCATCCCTAAGTAAAGGCGATTTGTTTGAACAGATCTCCGGGAAGAGGTCATTTATATATATATTAAATAATTGGGAACTTGAAACATTGCCCTGGTGTACGCCTCTTGATATTGGGAAACGTTGACTCATACCGATATCAGACTTGACTCGGGACTGGCTCTGGTGGTACATACTTTTCAGCACATTGAGAACTGGCCCTCAATTCCTGCCATTTTTAGTTTACTGTACATAGGATCATGGCTGACCGAATCGAACGCTTTACTCAAATCAATGAAAACAGCATATAGCTTATTTTTCTTACTAGTATATTTATCTAGTTAGAGTTTTCAAGACAAATATATGATCAGATGTTCTATGGTTCTTCTGAAAGCCTATTTGATATTTGGATAATAACTTGCGTTCAGAAATATAATTAGTCAGCCTGTTATTAAGTATTGTGCAGAACCACTTACCAAAACAGCTGTTCAAAGTGATTCCCCTATAATTATTTGGATCGGGGCGAACCGTTTTTGTGTATGGGTACAATCAGACCTTCACACCATAATTTAGGATAACATCCAGAAGTCAGAATACTATTAAATATTTGCAAAAAGATATCTTTTTGGAGTGTGTATGCAGCTTTGAGCATCTCATTGCTAATACTGTCACCTCCACAAGATTTATTAGGTTTCAGTTGCTTAATGGCATCTGACATCTCTTTTTCTGTAATCTTCTCATTTAGTACATCCTGATAGGAGTGGTTTAACACCTCAGCACACCCTTCGTGGATGGAGTGCTGTGCCGAATCAGTCGGCGATACCTGAGAATGTAACGTTTTAAAGTGATTATACCATCTGTGCATATCGATTCGGGAAATCTCAGTTTTATTTGTACTTTCTTGTTTTAATTTCTTGACGAGTTTCCACGTCGTTTTGCAGTCAGATGATGAGGCTTTGTCTAATTCGTCGATAATGTTCTGTCAATACTTTCTTCTAGCTTTTCTAGTAGTAGTTTTGTATTCTTTCTTTTTCTGGAAAACACTAGCTTTTCTAGTAGTAGTTTTGTATTCTTTCTTTTTCTGGAAAAGGCGTCCTTAATATGTATATTAAGATTGTCCCTATTAAAAGCCTTATTTAATTTATTCATTTCTCTTTTCTGTAGTCTTTTACATTCTTTATCAAACCAGGGCTTATCAAAGTTGCGCTCCTTGTTTTTTCTATTAAAAGTGGAGCTAAATTTTCTCGAAACTATTGTGTGCAGCTTCCAACGTGAGATTGGAGAACAGTTCCACCCATTTATTGATATCCCTGCCTGCCTTGCTTAGCTCTGATGTAATAGCCTCAGAAAACGGTTGAGTACTTGCGATGAAATTAGTTTTAAAAATGTTCTCTTTCTCACCATCCCAAATGAATTTCCTAGGCAAGGGGGATAACTCATTCTCATGGTGCAGGTCACACAACTGATCATACCAACATACCGCAGTCTTAAGACATAAAGAAATGGGTTTGTGATCCGAAATGCACAATAAAGGATGCACCGTCATATGTAAGACGGAGGATAACAAATTATTGCTGGCCACAAAATAATCTACTACACTTTGCCCCTTCTTATTAATGGAAGTAAAAGCCCCAAACAGGTCACCTATAGTTCCACCATTAAGTATTCTACACTGACTTGATGCGCAAAGTTCAGCAAGTTTTCTACCTTGACTCTGTATGACTTTGTCCATTGAATTTCTTGGAGGAATGCTATCGAAGTGATAGTTATCTGGTATGGGGATATAATTAAGATCTTTGTCATCCTCAACTATAAAGTCCGGAAGATTGATATGTATAGTATCACATATACTACCAACTGCTGTTCAGTTTACAGTTAATGGGGAATAACTCCAAGGACCATCTTCACTTGCCAGTCCAGCATTACAGTGATTATACGGAAAGGAATGAAGACCGAGGACATGACAAGGCGTCACTGGGAAAGGAGTATTTAAGGTAACATACGAAAACTCCCCTAGGTGATGCGTTAGTAAAGGCAAACTTTTATTTCTTTATAAATCTGAAAAAAGTCGTCTTTCGTACAGACAAAATACCCAAGTTTAAAATTGTTAACACTTAAACATCTTCAACCAAAGTAATACTTCGATGTAATATCACGGCAGATGTGGTGACTATGAACACATCATTTTAGTTAAAGGTGTCATATTGCCTGCTTAGGCGTTCTTTATCATCCTAGAAAGTTTTACAATTTGATAATCACAGTATGCTAAAATGTAAACAAAATTAAAATGCCAAAAAACAGAAAAAATTAAGCCCTATTCCAAACGCCAGTCGATGCTGTTTTAGGTATCTTTGACTCTGAACGTTGGGAATACAAAAATAAATGAAAGTAATTTTTGGAATACTAACATAACATCAAAAGAAGATAGCGTAACTATACTTGTTTCCACTGAAAAGTTCCTGGCAGGAGCTTCTGATTGGCTGCAGAGCTCTCCGTACTCGTAATGAACCTTTAGAGAAACCCTATTACCCGTTTTCCTACACAGGCCAATTAATATCACGTGATGCGCTGTTTGGGAATAAAGCGATCTGAGTACATCTCCATAATATTAAACTGATACGTGCGAATGATGCGTTAATGCGGAAAAGCTCTACTGTATATTGATATTAGTTATTCAGGTTTTCCCCCGGATGTATGGAAAGTTCCGACCCTCCCTGAAACTCATACACCCTGAGGCGGGGGTGTATGAGTTTCAGGGAGGATCGTAACTTTCCATACACCCGGGGGAAAACCTGAATAACGAATTTATTACCCCTCAAGCCTTCTTATCTTAAAGTAAAAATACTGAAAAAGGTCTATCACTTACAAGCAACGGCACAACGGACAAATACAACGGACCATTTCGGTTACGAAGCTGTCCACATTTTGCTACGGCACTGTGAGAAAGGCGCGCCACAACACAATTCAGTCGAACTGCTTTCGTTCGGAAATCGACTTTTATTTTTGGAACAAATGACACCTTTTGGTGAATAATGTGTCGGAAACTTCAGTGAAAATAATGCAGTATGACTTTATTCCATTAAATTTTAACGAGTGAGCGAAAGTTATTCCATAAAGGAGATATGGTCAGCTGAACTTTCGAAGTGAGAGCGTCGTTTCCAGTCGTACGTGAGTTGTTCTCTTGTCACAGGCCCGCAAAACAAGAGTTTTGGGGGTGTGGACGGTGGTATTAGGGTGAAGTGTCGAAATATGGAGTCTCTATATATATATCCCCATGCTTTATATAAATCTGATTTATATAAAGCATGGGGATATATATATAGAGACTCCATATTTCGACACTTCACCCTAACACCACCGCCCACACTCCCCAAAACTCTTGTTTTGCGGGCCTGTGTTCTCTGTATAGCAAGACATCACTCGGGGTGTATGGGTTTATACGACCCGACCTTTTAACCAATCATAGCCCCGATATTGCTGCATTACGTCCAATCAAACTTTTAAACACACATACCTTGTAAATAGTTATATTTAGCTTCAAATTTTAGCACTGACACAGTTCAGGGTTCGTGTTGCGCGCCTACAAAACTCGCGAAGGCAACGAGTTTTGTAAAAATGGAGACCGGTTTTGTAAATGGACGGACGCATATATGCTGAAGTTCCTTGGTAATGTTTCAGAAAAATTGCCTTTTTAACACTATAATTCGACATGTTAATTTAAAAAAGGCTTTCGAGATAATAAATTCGTTATTCAGGTTTTTCCCAGGGTGAATGAAAAGTTATGACCCTCCCTAAAACTCATACACCCTGAGGCGTCAGCCGAAGGGTCATAACTTTTCATACACCCTGGGAAAAACCTGAATAACGAATTTATTATCCCGAAAGCATTTTTTTTAATTAACATATCGAATTATAGTGTTAAAAAGGCAATTTTTCTGAAACTTTACCTCTGAAATTCAGCATATATGGGTCTGTCCATTTACGGAACCGGTCCCCATTTTGACAAAACGCGTTGTCTACGCGAGTACTGTAGACGCGCAACACGGACGCAGAGCTGTGGCAGTGTTCTTTTTTTACCCTAAATATAACCATTTACAAGGTATGTGCGTCTAAAAGATTGAACGTGATGCAGCAAGACTTCCTTTCATCAAGTATCAACGGTTGTGTATAATATTGTGTGTTGATTTCGGGAAATAATCTTTGAAAGCGCACAACTCGCCGACCTTGGTTCGGTACCGATTATGCATAATTTTTGCGTGGCCAGAAAACGCTTCATGTTCGTTATATTTATATTCTCGACATGTAGAATACTCAGATCATGGTGGTATTTTGGTCAATATCATGATATCTCACGCCAGAAATAGTTAAAAAAAGGTTGAAAGTATTGAAGTAAAGATCCGCCATGTCTGCTTTCGCACGTTAAATCGTGAATTTTTATCTCTGGGAGCCCTTCCGTTAGAGATACCGTTCGGCCACCCCGTTCAACATGAATCAGTGTACCGCGTTAAGGTGAGTGGTCACGTGATCGATCAGGCGTTGACATGGAAAGATCCGGGTGTACGGATTTTTACACCTTAGTAAACTGACCAATGGAAATGCTACCATTTAGGTTGAGGGATAATAAATATATACATCTGACCTCCAAACATTCGAAATGAATATCGACGATTTCATTTTGAATAATGAACAACAATTACTTCGGAAGCGTATAGAGGCCATGGTGAAAGTTCTAAAAAAATCTAAACCGGTATCTCGTAAATACGCGTTAGCTATCTCGTAATTACGCGTTAGTATCTCGTAACTATGCGTTAGCTATCTCGTAATTACGCGTTAGCTATCTCGTAATTACGCGATAGCTATCTCATAATTACGCGTTACCTATAGCCAACCCCCCACCCCCGGGATCCGGTCCTACGTCATTCTACGTCGCGTGGTTATCGTGTTTAAACAGACAGACAGACACATCATACGGCTTTAAATGGCAACATGTGGACATATACCGTCAGGTGAATCCATATCTCCACACGCCGTATCAGAGTCGCCAGAAACTTCCTCAGGACAATCTTTCTCCTCTGTTATTGGGATTCGCTTTGATGCTGACATGCTCGGACTTTTCACAAACGTGGCTGCAAGGAGAAAAAAGTGCCAGTCATGTTAATTCATATCTTCTGATTTATTTCTCATTTTTTTGCCTCGAACAAAGAAATATTAATATCTGAACTAATGCGTTACAACTGCGCTAACCCATTCAAATGAAATATCGACAGATATTTACTAGGGCCTGTTCGCACAGGTATACGAGTACAGGGGGCGTAATCGCCTGTTCTCGGAGTGTTTTTACATCAGGATATCTGTAGCCGATCCACATGCTTGAATCCGTGCAGCTTGACCTTTTTTATGACAGCTGACATCACCCGCGCCGAAATCAAAGCTTCTGTTCTTCCAGATGACGATATCCCACACATCGATTTTAATTGTCAGTTTCTGTGTAGGCGTCAGTAGAAAAGGAGTATTTAGGGTAACACTTCAGGTGATACGTTTGCAAAGGCAATTTTCTATTTCTTTAACATAAAAAAGAACGTCTTTCGTACAGACAAAATACCCAAGTGTAAAATTGTTAACACTTAAACACCTTCAACCAAAGTAATACTTCGATGTAATACCACGGCAGATGTGGTGACTATATGAACACATCAGATTCATTTTAGTTAAAGGCGTCAAATTTTAGATATATTAAACCCATGCTGAAATTAGCCTGCTTAACAGCTCATTTTCATAGAAGAAAGTTTTACGATTTGATAATCAGAGTATGCTAAAATGTAAACGAAATTAAAGAGCCAAAAACAGATAAAAGCCCTATTCCAAACGCCAATCCAATGCTGTTTTAAGTATCTTTTAACTCAGAAGGTTGGAAATATAAAAATAAAAGTAAGTAATTTTTTTAATACTAACGTAACACCAAAGGATGATAGCATAACTATACTTGTTTCCACTGACAAGTTCCTGGTAGGTGCTTCTGGTTGGCTGAAGTACCGTACTCGTAATGAACCGTTGAAGAAATTCTATGATTGGCTAGATTTTCTTCCCGTTTAGTACACAGGCCAATGAATATACCGGATTTCTGTATGAAGATTTGAATTGACCAATCAAGTTCTTCAAACTGGGGGATATCACGTGATGCGCAGTTTTGAAATAAAGCGATCCGAGTACATATCCATAACGATATTAAACTGACACGTGCGAATGATGCGTTAATGCGGAAACGCTCCACTGTATATATCTGACCTCCAAACCCTCCAAAATCGACGATTTCATTTTAACTAACCGAATAATGAACATCAATTACCGTACCAAGAGAAATGAGATTTAAAATCTAAGAAACCCTATAAATATATATATATATATGTAAATACCGACACCTGAGTAAACCGACCAACCTGTAAATACCAACATTATCCATGGTCACAATACGTGAAAGTAGTTTGACGTTTGATAAAACTGAACCCTGTCAAGACCGACACTATAATATGGTTCCAAGGCATGGCCGGTATACACAGGTTTTTACTGTAGTTGAATAGGCAAGAATAAACTGAATTCAGTCAATCAGGTTACGGTAATATAATAAACTATATATGTACTCAAAAGAATCTTCAGCCATTCTTCATGTTTTCATTGCATCAGATTGTATATCGTCTCCTGTATATACACCAACTCTTTAAGATGTTACAAACTCTAGCAATGGGAGAATACCCCTAAGTTAACCTACATACCCTACTCCTGGAGTCTGCTGGTCCAGAAGCTGGTAAGCTCGCGGTGCAACAGGATGAAATGCTCCAGACATGAGACTTGCTGATTAATTGTTAATTTGACCCAAATTAGTCAACGCACAGGATTTCCCCTCGACAGTTCCGAATAAGACAGTCGTCGGTAATTTTGAAGAGCTCGGAAATTAGATAGAATGCTCAGACGAGTGAATAATAAATTCCATGAATGAAAGGGGCGGTGATGAGAACTATTTACTACTAGCTTAGTTTAACATAACGCGTCGTGCTTAGGTCTATGCACTGAGCCTAAGCATGCACGCACTGGTAGAGGGGGCTGCAATTTTTGGGAGGTATGGTTCAGCAGGGACCAAACAAATTTTTGGGGGTGTGGTTGGGGGGGGGAGGGGGGTGGGGACGAAAATTCTTATAGACGGTAGTTTACCAAGATCTGGATTCGAGCCCGGCCATTAGATTTTTATTCTTCTCGCCAAGTTTGGAACATAGTTACCTCCCTTAGGCCATTTTAACGAGATATTTATTTGGACATTATTTTGTTCCAGCATTTTGTCAGATCGATGAACCTACGGCCAGACTGATGAAGTCTAATAATTAATTGCCAAGTGAACTAATCAAACAATAATCATAAGCAAACGCCATAAGATTACATAATAAGTAAGCTAGTCCTTTAGATTGATTCCACCCAGATGGTCTGGTGTATCAATGACAGCAGCTATAAGACATGTTCTTTATTTTTTGAAAGGTGTAGGGCAAGGATGTCCGAGTTGAAGGATCAGTTGATAGCTTCACACAAGGAAGTAGAAGATGGGGAAGGATACGTGGGGATGACGGAGATATGGCCTTATTGTTGGGGCTTCGTGGTAATATTCTGAATGAGATAGCGAGCCGTATCGTGTCCAGTTTTGTGCAGGAAGTGTGGACAATTAGCATCCTCCATAATGCAGGTCTGTATACTCCGTACCAGTACAGTTATTACTCGAACAAACTGTTTAAAGTAACAGCCAATGAACGGACGGCGTTTTTGGGTGTTTCGCCGGGCCTACAGACAAGTTGACCTTAGAGTGGGAATAGTGGGAATAGTAGTAGGAAGACGGGGAATTCCTTAGCATTGAGGCTGAGGCTGATGGCGTACGTCACGTGACATTCGGTGACATCCGGGTCACAACCTTCAAACAGGGTTATCTCCCCTTCTGCCAGTCGATCGACCCTGCCGTCATTGACTTATACGGAGCGAGAAAACGCCCTGGCATTCTCCACACAGTGGGTCTTCACTAAGCCATGTAGCCACTGACGGAGATTAAAAGTGCGAGATTTTCCAAACTGCCCTGTATAGCAACAACTTGAATTAACTAGAATTAAGCAACTGCAGCGCATTTGGGAGATTCGGCAGAAAAAATGAAAACAAACAATCGGTGACAATTGGTAATTGATTTACTGTTCATCTCTTTACCACAACAACAACAACACTCCATCAAAGCTAACGTTTGTTTAAAAACAAATTGACAATGTTTGTTTCAAATCGGCAATGTTTCTTTTTCGTAATCAATTAATGCTCACGCACACTCACATCTGCAAAGTTAAATATCTCAGTATTTAGTATGCTGTTTGACTTGTGAGATTTAGGTTTTGTGAAATGATGTTTTGGTACAGGGCTTTATGTAAAGTGAATGACGGTGGGTTCGATCGGCTGGCAGAAGGGGAGATAACCCTGTTTAGAGGTTGATCCAGGTCACTCCCTGTGACGTCACTTCCGGTCACGTGACGGCCCAGCAAGAGTTATCTTCCCCTACATAAGACCCCAATGAATTCCAATGTTAATCTCCGGGGAATTAATGCATGTATGGGATACAGATGGTCATTTTTTTATTTAATTTTTTTCTTGTGGATTGTGGCTGCTTTTCTTTGTCTCCCGATGTAGAACACGATGGGAGGGGTCTTGACTTTCGCTGAAAAGTTCAGGCAGGTCTGTGGTGGGCATGTAAGGTCCATTCTGGCGCACTGGGCAATGCTAGTCCCAATGGAGAACCCACTCGTGGACATTTGCGGTATGGGATGTGGCCCCTTGTTTTCTTCATCTCGAGCTGTAGAACACGATGAAAGGGGCCATGCGTTGACTTTTGCTGAAAAATGCTGATGACGCATGCGCAGTAGGCAGGCTGGCAGATCAAGGTAGACGTTTTAGGATCTAGGTGGACTCATAGGGGTCCGATTGGGTCGTGTGAGGTGTCGCCGTGAAGCTCTCGTCGTGGAGCGTCCAACTTTATGGGTGTGGGGTGGAAATATCGTATATCTGCGCATGCGCAGTAGAAAAAGTGTATTTGAATGGACGTTTTTGGATCGCGGTGGGCCAGTAGTGGTAAGATTGGGCCGTATGACGTGTCATCGTGAAAAATATGTCACATTGACTTTCATAATCCAGAGTCTATAATATCCATACAATGCCATTTCCGTCAGTATTTACGGAGATAACCAACATAAAATTTTAGATTGCCCTAGGACCTTTATAGATCAACAATGAAAATGGCTCGAAAAATTATGACATTGCCGTGGCTACGAGGTGAGGTTTCGACCGAAAATGGTAACCTGTTGACTTCTCGTTTGTATTTATTATCGGGGCGTCACAATATGCACTGTAAATGTTACACTGTCGAGTGAAGATTATTTGTTGACCAATTTCAGGAAGTGTAACATCGCGGTAAGCATCGGTATAATCTGTGCGTTTGGGACCAGTGTGAGCCACTCTGTGAAGTTTGACACAATTCCTCCAGCGTATTATCTCGCTGTCGATATGGATACAGATGTATCCGTTCCTACTGATATACATAGTCCGTTCGCTAACCTAACCCGCTCAATGAGCTGACACGCAGGCGTAACATTCAAATGTTTGTGGCTTCCCCGGCAATTAAAAATAGCTCTTTATTGTTTGATGTCAGCCCGCACTACAACCTCCAAATGTTAATAAATTAATATCCTACCCATGCTCCCCAATCGTACATGTCGCTATACAAGCGACGTATCCAAATGGGAGAGCAGATAGGATTTAATTTTAATTAGATTGTACAACCTCCACACAGGGCTATCTCCCCTTTTGCCAGTGGATCGATCCTGTCGTCATTCACTTCACTAATTGCCCTGTACCAAAACATTTCACCGAATCTGAATCTTACCAGGCCAAACAACAACATAGTAAATACTAAGATATTTAATTCTGCAAATGTGAGTGTGCGTGAGCATATATTGATTCCGAAAAACAAACATTGCTGATTTGTTTTGAAACAAACGACAGTAGTACACCGGGTCTGTATGCCAGCTAACCGCCTATCACTTTAACATGGGAGATGTCTTTTCTCCTCATGTGACCTTTGACACCTATGACTGAGTCTGCAGAATGACGTCAGAGTGACGATCGAGAGCGGCATTTTCCGAGGGTTAAGAATAAGAGTGTTTTCACGGATGAAATAGGTCAACTGGAAGTGACGTCATCAAAACCGGAAATAGTCTTTATCTCGCGAATGTCAGGGGCTAGAGATATAGGATTTCGACTAATGGATACTTTACAGCGAAGGCGTAAATATATCACGGACAGCATCAGAAATTTATCAGGAGAAAGCTTATTTCTGGGTGAGTTGTTATCGACGAGAAGCTACCTATGAAATAAGCGGTAGAGAGGTACTGAACAACATTGCCTTGATTAGAGCCAACTACGCCGAATTCGTTCCCTTTGCGTGTAGAAGTCTATTTCTTGCTACCGGTCTAATACCGTCAGTATGTTAAAATGTCGAGAAAAGACTAGCAAACCGAACCCATACCTTATTACGTTATACTTGCACATTCTTCCACGAACAGGTACTACCATTGAACGTATTGCGCTAAAGTGTACTCTGGGAATGACATATTGATAGGGCACGCTATAGAGCTCGGTTTCTCGGGTCGTGTAACAGTACAACACGGTTAGCAGCGCCTTTCCTACGACAGATTAGTATACACACCCAATAGTATACATAGCTTACGTACAGTTCTGTATGCGTTACCGTTAGCTTTAGATCAAATAGCCAGAGATATACAACAATCTGCGTCTTCAGGAAATATAATACCATCAAAAATCATTAAAGTATGTCAAGATATAGCGTATTTTCGGTTGTATCGTCCAGTGAACATAATCGAAACCTCTCAAGATCGGCTTTTCTTGAAACTCAACTACTTAGATAAAGGACTGGACATCATTAATTTACCTCGAATCCTGAATGATCCAGAGGTACGCAACGCTGTACCAAACTATTTTAAGTTCACAGAACCTCCTTGCATTTCATATAAGTACACTAAATCTATAGCCACCAAAATATTCAATTACTCCAATGCTGTCCAGGAGTTTGACTGGAACTTATACACGTCAGGAGGCTATAGTTGTGATTTTGAATCGTCGAACTTTATCTATACACCATGCAAACATATTGTGACTGGTGACGATGTGGTGAGTGATAAGGATCTGAAATTACTCCTGATGAAGGGACCTAAATATAGAGAGCCAAGAAGAATAAATCTGAAGGCCGACCAGAAGATAGTCCTGTCTGCATTGGAACAGTACGTTATTGATTGGTCTAAGCGAGAAAAAGTTGAACCTACACTACTTGCTGATTGGCTGGACCTCTCCAAGAGCAAGGTCGTTGAAACAATCCGCCATATTGACAGAAGTACTCTTCCCCAAGCAAAACAAGTTCTGAGAAACCTCAATTCGCAAGAAGTTCTAGCAAATCTCCAGAGTAAATTCGTCATAGTCCCAGCAGACAAAGCTCCGAATAATATAATATTCATATGTAAATATTACTATTACCAGGTGCTGGTTAAATAATTGAGTGTAGACATATCTTCATCAAATACGTCTACTTACTCTCAAACTGCATTTACTCTGGAAGATTTATTTAACAATCACAAAAAGTTTCTCAGGGAAAGAGGTATTCGTCTTCCAACCAATCATAACGACATACCAAAAATGTACTGGACTGCCAAAATGCATAAATCACCATACAAAGCTAGATTCATAGCTGGTTCTAGAAGCTGCACCACCAAGCTTCTTTCAACCCTATTGACGAGGGCCCTTCAGGAGGTAAAAGCATTTTGGGAAAGGTATTGCGCCATTATTTCTAAGAACTCTGGCGTTGAATGTATGTGGATATTGAAAAACTCAAAATGTCTTACGGAAGAACTTGATGCTAAAGGTCACATACTGTACAGACATGTATCCACATGGGATTTCTCGACTCTCTATACTACAATCCCTCATCAGGACCTTATTGACCGTCTAAGTTCATTAATAGTATCTGTGTTCAAGAAAACTGATCGTACATATATTAATGTCGGAAGCCATAAAGCATTCTTTAGCTCTACTACATACAAGAGATATCATTCATGGATGTTTCTTTGTTTATAGAGTTGCTTGAATTTCTCATTAAAAATATCTATGTGAAATTTGGCAACACAATATATCAGCAGGATATAGGTATTCCAATGGGTACTAATTGTGCACCCCTGTGGACCGACCTGTATCTGTTCTCTTATGAATATGACTATATGCAGGCGCTTTCAAAAACCGATCCATTCAAAGCCCGTTCCTTCTCATTCACCAAATCGCTATATAGACGATCTTCTCGCTGTGGATAATCGCTATATAAATGACGCAGTGAAGGATATATATCCACCTTCACTGGATTTGAAGGAAACTACAGATAGCCCTACAGGCATATCTTATTTAGATCTCTATATTTATAAAAATGAAGCGGGTATTCTCTCTCGTCGACTTTATGACAAAAGAGATGATTACAATTTCGACATCGTAAACTATCCCTTTCTGGATAGTAATATTCCAGTGGGACCTGCATATGGCGTATACATATCTCGCTTAGTAGCATTTGCTAGATCCTGTGTTAAATGTGAAGATTTTAATCAACGTCACAAAACATTGTTGCAGAAACTTATAAAACAGGGCTATTCCACCAAGCGCCTCCACTCAAAGTTTCTCAAATTTGGCGATACATATCGCATGCTGATAGCAAAATACGAACGTAGCGTGCAAGATCTATGGCGCTACGTTTCGTAACTTGTGTCTAATTCCGCTTAACCCGGGGCTAGGGGCCGTATGAACCCATGTACTTCAAGATCCTCATGGTACTCATATGAACAGTCACAATCAAAGCGTGACTGAGATACATCTTTTTTTTTTTTTTTTTTTTTTAGATGACGACTCTATAACGAATATTATGGATTAAGAATACTGATCAGCGATACGGATTTGATATTTTTGGAACATCATGATGTCTTGCCGGCATCATTGAAAACTGTTGACCGCTTCTCTTGCAGGAAACAAGCCTATGTTTATGTATACTATGATTGTCTTTTTGAATTTGGTGCTAATACTGTTATGTGGAAAATGGAATAGGTCTTTGGATTATGGACGCGGATATTCTCTAATGGACGACGGCTGGATTATGAATGACGGACTAGACGCTTGTAATATGAAAGACTTGAATAACAACAAATAATGTACAGATTGTTCTTCACTCCTCAATCGTTTTTTCACTCATCAGCATGGATATTCAGGTACATACAATAGTGACAATAGGAACCGTAGAATAAATTATCATTGTAGTACCGGTACGTTGTACACGGAGTCGACGATCATCTGTACAAGGAATGGCATTAGTTACAAATTTAAAACGATGATCTCCCCCACCCCTCCAAGATAATGATAATGGTAAGCCTTGAAATCGGAAGCCTAATAATACCAATAACCGAATGATTCCGACCATTTATACTCACCGAATCTTCTTGCGTCTGTTCCGTTATTCTGTGATCTCGATGATTTAAGATGTTCGTCACACAGCCAAGAGTACCACGAACTCGGACCCTGTTTTTTTTATTGTAATTCAGTTATCCAGGACTCGTGATACTTTTTTGTTGTTTTATTTTTTTCCTTTTTTCTTTATCCAATCGTTCAATTCATCTTTTCGTTCGTCACTGTTCTTCTGTCTGGTTCTTTAACAAACAGATATTTCTATATACAGCGATATGTGCGCTAACAACACAACGAACCATATATATTCAACATCTATAAGCCATTACAACACGTGTATTTATTGCTATGCCTTAGAAACATGGAAACATCATATTATATCGAGGGTCCTATTAAGAAAACGTAAACAGCTGTCGGACTGAAATACCATACCTAGTTTTTCCGTGTAAGGCTAGATCTCGGACTAATATAAACCAGATGACGATATTTTCATGTACCGCGTGTGTATGCCTTTTAGGCCATACTTGAAATGTTCACACATGTGTGGGCCAGCCCATACAACTTGATTAGTATATATAATTTACATCCTTCACTCTTTAATCGTAGATTTGTTTGTTTAGTTGTTTTTCTCTCCCTCTCTCTCTCTCTCTCTCTCTCTCTCTTCGGCTGAATTATATCACACTGAATACAAGAACTGTATGTGGTTTATTTGAAATACAGTCAATAGATTAGTGGTTCACTCTTATATTGTAGATTAGTTTCTGGGGATAAATTGTACCATGCTGAATACAGTATGTGTTGGTTTGAAATCCATTCAATCCATGGAGAACGGTTCAGGTACGGTCCATGTAACCTTGCACAGTTCATTTTTCGTTTTTGGTTTCTCAAAATCAAAAATTGAAATTTGACCGTCAATTTTCAATTTTCGTTTTTTGTTTCTGTGATCTCAAAATCAAAAATTGAAATTTGACCGTCAATTTTCAATTTTCGTTTTTTGTTTCTGTGATCTCAAAATCAAAAATTGAAATTTGACCGTCAATTTTCACTTTTTGATTTTGGAATTACAAAAACAAAAAACGAAAATTGATATTTGACAGTAAATTTTTAATTTTCGTTTTTCGTTTTGCTTCACGTAAAAATGAAAATCAAATATTGAAAATTGCCTCGACTTGTCCGTTTTTCGTTTTTTGATTTTAACTTTGAGGTATCAATATTAAGTTCGCACGTGGACGGGTTATGATGTCACTTCCGGTGAGACGAGTAGAATAGACAACGCAAATCGTGTCGTATAAGAGGTGTGGAGCGTGAAAGGCATGCGGCCCACCAGGCCATCCTCGGGAGCCAGTGTATTGATCGATTTGTTGGGGTAGCAATACATTGCCTTGGATAGTTGCCCACAGTAGTTCTGGATAAAAAAAAGATCAAGGGGTATCCTCTAAATCAAATCAATTATTGAACAGGCGCAGCTAGCTCATTACGCCAATCCACTAGCTGCACGGTTTGGGATGTGACATCGCTGGCATAACTTTGTCTCAGGCTGAAATCGACATCGAGAGTCAAAGCAAAAACCGCCGGCTTGGGATACCGACATGCTAATTCAAAGTAACATCGGGGGATGAAATGTTCGAGATTAAGGCAACGACTCAAGCACTCACTCGAATCACCAAAAATGTCCAAGTAAACCCTGTGCGAGGATTCACGATTTACCTGGACTTGTGAAGATGCACCAGGCAGGTCTGGATAGGTGGCATCTCGCTGTTCTCACTGGTTACTGGAATTGAGGCCTAAGCCAATCAGGACGCAGTCTTAGATTTTCTCATTTATGAAGATAGTTGTTTAGAGCGCTACAAAGGCGAACAGCATTCTGTGCCGCGAAATCGATATATGGCAAGTGGCCCGTAAACCACCAATTCAAACAAGATCATACAATCGCCACGTTTCTTGCCAGACGTCTGAATGCTTCAACGCTTCAGGTCCAATCTTCATTCTCTATTTTGGGGACCTGGATCGTTGGAGCGTTCAGATGCCCGTCAACGTTCAGCGTCAACAACGCTTTAAGTGCGGGTGTCAAACGCTTCAACGCATCGACGCGAGAATTTCCTTTGGGGGTTATGATTAGGGTATCCACGTATTTATTATACTACCCTACTTTAATGAAACTTCCATGTGTATCAACCCCGTTGTTCTCCATATAATGCTTCACACCTACTGCACGAATGCCTACTCGCTTCTGCACATGCGCAGTTGACCCACTATAATCTAGCTCGAATGCCTGGCTCCAGGGATCTATAGTGTAGTGAAACTCCCATATCTTTCTCTCTACTGTTTTTCCATATTATGCTCCACACCTGCCTAAACAATCCGATTTGCATATACTACTCCGCGAAACGAAAGTGACATCATAAGCCTTGCGCGTGCCCAGTTAACACTGACTCGTCAAAGTTAAAATCAAAAAACGAAAAACGGACAAGTCGAGGCCATTTTCAATATTTGATTTTTATTTTTGCGCGAAGAAAAACGAAAATTGAAAATTGAATCTCAAATTTCAATTTTTTATTTTGAGAAACCGAAAACGAAAAACGAAAATTGACGGTCAAATTTCAATTTTTGATTTTGAGAAACCAAAAACAAAAAAACGAAAATTGAATTGTGCAAGGTTACACGGACCCGGTACAAACATACTCTGTTAATACGGCAATGTTTATAGCATGTGTATAGTCCTCACATTCTGGACAAACCAGCCCCTGGGTAATCTACACCTTTCCCGATGAGTCAATATTGAAAGCACAGAATGAATTTACAAGGAATTTAACCGAAATGTCTAAGATGTATAGGAACCCAACCCAATTTATTTTCACGTAGTGAAATATACACACCTTTGTTACGCTAAAACTGCCAAACACGTCTGCTGACACCGAGATCACAAGGTATTATGGTTACAGTGCTGTTCGAATTGGTATTTAGACGAATGAAATCTGTCAGCGATTGGTTGACAGACAGGAAGTTTGGAAAAAAATTGCCATGGAGACATGATGAACTTGTACAAAGCTGTTGGGAAAACCCGTGTCGTATCGAAATAACCGATGACGTCATGCATATCGCTTCAATTTCTGAAGCGATATGAACATGTGTATGAGGTCATGAGGAAATTAGCATTTCCCATATCGGAAATCCAGTGACAATTTCCGATATCGGAAATAGAATTCCCATATAGGAAATTGTCACTGAATTTCCGATATTCAATTTCCGATATCCAAAATTTTAATTTCCGATATCCAGAATTCAATTTCCGATATCGGAAATTAAAGGACATGAATTTCCGATATCGAAAATTTTAATTCCGATATCGGAAATTTCAATTCCGATATCGGGAATTCAATTTCCGATATCGGAAATTCTTGAATAAAAAGTACATTGGCTTGCCATAAAATTATATATAGTAAACAAGTTGTATGGACTGGCCTACACATGTGTGAACATTTCAAGTATAGCCTAAAAGGCATACACACGCGGTACATGGAAATATCGTCATCTGGTTTATATTAGTCGGAGATCTAGCTTTACACGGAAAAAACCCGGTCTGGTATTTCAGTCCGACAGCTGTTTACGTTTTCATAATTAGGACCCTCGATATAATATGATGTTTCCATGTTTCTAAGGCATAGCAATAAATACATGAGTTGTAATGGCTCATAGATGTTGAATACATATGGTTCGTTGTGTTTATTGTTAGCGCACATATCGCTGTATATAGAAATATATGTTTGTCAAATAATGTAACACAACCAGACGATTAGAAAAAAAAATAAAACAACAAAAAATTGTCACGAGTCTTTGTGTCCGAGTTCGTGGTACTCTTGGCTTTGTGACGAACATCTCAAATCATCGAGATCACGGAATAACGGAAAAGACACAGGAAGATTCGGTGAGTAAATGGCTGGAAACATTCGGTTATTGTTATTAGGCTTCCGATTTCAAGACTTATTATTATCATTATCCAGGGACTTTCGAGATCTCAGAAACTCTTATACCGATACCCAAACTTCACAGACTTCTTTACGGACATGTAATGATATCGTGCGTTTTACTAATTGGATTGACTGATTTGCTTGGTGGCCATATTGAATTGACTCAATTTCTTTAAAAAAGAAGAGCTCGGAGCGCTGGGATGGGACAGTGGGGAGCTCAGAGCTCGAGAATGAGGTAGGAGCTCGGGAAGGGGGCAGTGGGGAGCTCGGAGCCTTTTCGTGTTGTAAATTAATAGACGTGAATATGGTTTCTGATATAATGGCAGCACTACAATGTCAGTAGCTGGACGTCTTATATCTGGGGGCTGGGGGCGGGGGTCATCGTTTTAAATTTGTAACTAATGCCATTCCTTGTACAGATGATCGACGACTCCGTGTATAACGTACCGGTATTACAAATACAATGATAATTTATTCTACAGCCCTATTGTCACTATTGTATGTACCTGAATATCCATGCTGATGAGTGAAAAAAACAATTGATGAGTGAAAAACCATCTGTACATTATTTGTTGTTATTCAAGTCTTTCATATGTCTTAATCTGCCGTAGGGAAGGCGCTGCTAACCGTGCATTCGAGCTCTATAGCGTGACCTGTCAATAGGTCATTCGCAGAGTACACTTTTGCGCAATACGTTCAATGGTAGTACCTGTTCGCGGAAGAATGTGCAAGTATACCGTAATAAGGTATGGGTTCGGTTTGCTGGTCTGTTCTCGGCATTTTAACATACTGACGGTATTTAGACCGATAGCAAGAAATATACTTCTACACGCCCAGGCAACGAATTTGGCGTAGTTGGCTCTAATCAAGGCAATGTTGTTCAGTACCTCTCTACCGCTTATTTCATAGGTAGCTTCTCGTCGATAACCACTCACCCAGAAATAACCTTTCTCCTGATAAATCCCTGATGCTGTCCGTGGTATATTTACGCCTTCGCTGTAAAATATCCATTAGTCGAAATCCCATATTTCTAGCCCCTGCCATTCGCGAGATAAAGGCTGTTTCCGGTTTTGATGACGTCACTTCCAGTTGACCTATTTCATTCGTGAAAACACTCATATTCTTAACCCTCGGGAAATGCCGTTCCCCCTCGTCACCCTGCTGTCATTCGCCAGACTCAGTCATAGGAGTCAAAGGTTACATGAGGAGAAAAAACATCTTCCATGTTAAAGGGATAGGCGGTTAGCTGGCATATAGACCCGATGTACTACTAACGACCGTTAGCTTTGATGTAGTGTTGTTGTTATTGCTGTTGTAAAAAGATTAACGGTTATTTGATTAGCGATAGTCACCGATTGTTTGTTGTCTGCCGAATCCCCCAAATGCGCTGCAGTTTATTAATGTACATGTAAGACGTGATGCAGATGCCAAGACTCTATTTCCTCGATATGCACCAAACACTGAAAATGATAGGACTGTTTATATAGATAGCAGACCGCAGAATACTGATCATCAACAAAATGCTTCGAAGGCCGAACATACTTCGCGAGTCCATGGCGTCAACGTCCATGTTAGCACCAGCGTCAACAAGAACAAACAAACAGATTTAGATCCAGAGGAAACTGTATCAGCCGACGAAACACAGGAGATGGAAACTAGTATGAGTCGTAGAGATGACGGGATTACGCCGGTGAACAATACGCTTAACTTATATGACATCAAATCCGGGGATGACATCAGCCACAGGTGATACAGACGTAACGTATGAAACTGGTGGACATTCAGTTACTCACTGGTACAATAGGGAGGAAGTTGAGCTTCGTTTCTGCTTATTGAATCTACAAGGACTAGTTACCAAGACGACAAATGAATTACATTCGCCCGAACTTATCTCGGTGTTTGAATCAATTTTGTTAACTGAAACCTGGGGAAATGAATTTTCTGTCTTTAATGTGGATAATTTTGATCATTTTGAACTGAATCGACTCCAGAAGAAACAGACTGCAAAACGTGATTCTGGAGGAGTGATTGAAAATGTGCGCTCTTCCCTTGTAAATAACGGTATACTGGTTGAAAAGAATGGTGACGATATTGTTTGGGTTAAAATTGAATCCTGTAAGTCAAAGTTACCATGGGATTTATATATATGTTTATGTTACGTTTTGTCCGATGGTTCTGGCAGGTAACCTTTCATACAACCAAGTGTCTTCGATCGGATCTCTGAGAAGTCATTATCACTTGAACGTGAAAATACAAATTATAGATATATTGTTTGTGGTGACATGAATGCCTGAACTGGCGAGTCCCCTGACTTTGTGGTGGATGATGTAGCTGACAGAGTTCCCTTACCAGAGGATTATATCGCAGATATTCCAGTAAGTCGTTCATCTCAAGATAAAGTAGCTCGGAACTCAAATGGACAGGACCTACTGGATTTTTATGAAAAGACATCTTTACGTATATGCAACGGTCGCTGCGGAAATGATAAAGATATTGGAAAATTTACATGTGTTACTCACAGAGGTTCTAGCCTATAGTCCATTATTAACTGATCTAACAGGACTTCTTTAATTACATCGTTAGTTTTAACGTGGATGAACCGAATATATTAACTGACCATTTTTTTATTTCTTTCAATGTTATTGTTGATAAGGACGAAGTTCATACCGAACAAATGGATGAAGAATGTTTTGAAGATGTCAGTGATGTGATGAATTGTAAATATGTTTGGGATGATTCTAAAGTTAATCAATTTGTTAGTAATTTAGAGTCAGAAGATGTCATTACAGCTTTAACGGATATTCAGAATGATTTATTAGATATCACTATAGATACAAATAAAATAGATAATATTGTTGAAATACTGGCAAATATCAAGTGCCGCGGTTACACTTTAAAACGAAGGATTTCCCATGGTATAATAATAGTTGTGACGAAAAGAAGAAGTATTATTTTGAAAAATTAAATGTATATAGAGGAAACAAATCAGATAATAATAGGATAGAAATGATATTTGCTAGGTCTAAATATAAAGCAGTGCTTAGGAAAGCTCGAAAGGAGTATGATACATGTATACATCAAACTATACACTGTTATAAATCACGCCGTAAATTCACAGTTAAATGTACTGGCAGAAAAGGTGCCAGTACATTGGGCGGTGTGGGGGAACGCGTGGCACGGCATACTCTGTATGGGACCGGATCAAAATTAGATGATATGGATACAGATGTAAAGAAGATATAATGGGGAATTACCGATGGCTATGCGTCATTGGTAGGAGGGAGCATGTGTAGGGCGGTGTGGGGGAACGGGTTGCACGGCATACTCTGTATGACCTGTGCCCATTGTAATACGATGGAGTGCCCAATCAAACCAAACCAAACCAAACCAAACCACATTCAACTGTAAAATTACGTTGCACCGTATTTTACAATTACCGTTTTTTAACAGGCTTTGAACTGTAAAATGTTGCACCGTATTTTATAATTACCGTTTATTGACAGGCATTCAACTGTAAAATTTGGGTAGCCCTGTAATTTACAATTACCGTTGTTTTAACATTCTTTAAACAATACAATTACGTGGCACCATTGTCTACAATTATCGGTTCCGCGGAAACGTAGGTCACTGGAAGGCCGAAATGGCCATTGCTCTTCGTGTTTACAAATGCGATCACCACAAGCTTCGTAAATAACCACGAACGAATCTGTGCCATTATTACACGAATAGTAGGCTATAACTCCAAGTCAGATAAAGCTTGAAATGTGAAGATGAATCACACCAAAACCAAACCGTCCTATAGACCGAAAATTCAAGTTAGCCGCTGCGTCCGTCCCAGCGCGTGTTCTGATAATGCTCTGAATTGTCTATCGTACAACGCAGGTGTCGGATGTTTCCTGCAACTGCAGGAGTGTTTCGTGTGCAAAGATATCAACCTCCTTTTAGAGAAAACAAGAATTTTATGTTACGTGTGTGCGCAGTATACCCACTGCAGTTGATGTTAACTGAAATATCACAGTTCAATTTACAGATTAATGTGTTTACGACTGAATGTACTGTAAACTCCAACATACATTTTCTGCGAAATAACGGTAATTTATAACAGTGTAGAACTCGAGAGACTTAAATATGCAAATGCGAAAGAAAACTGGAAATTGTTAAAAGGAGCTTCAAAAATTGTTGAAGCTAATGTTTCGGTTAATAAGTTTGCAAGATATTTTAGGGGCAGTGAATAATCCGAACGATCCCTTCTTCAGTCCTGATAAAGACGCTATTTTTATATATGACCGATATCTTAAGGGTGAAATACAAATTACATTGTATGTTCAGTGAATTGGACGAGGATATTTCCATCCAAGAAATAAATACAGCTATTGGCCAAATTGAATAGTAATAAATCTGGAGGACCTGATCGACTGATTAATGAGTTTTTCATTCATGGGGCTAGCACTCTCGCCACTGCCCTATATGAACTTTTTAATTGTATTTTTTCAATCGGTTATTTTCCTGTCTGTTCTGAAGGATATGTCATACCACTGCATAAAAAACGAAGCCGAAATGATGTAGAAAATTATACGGGTATCACTCTATTAAGTACCTTAGAAGAATTAACTAGAATATTAAATAACCGTTTGACAGCATGGATTTTGTAATCTTGTGTTTCAACCTTATTTAGATCATATTACAGAGAAAAAATTTAGAATGGCGTTTACAAGGATTCGCACTTCCTCCCATAGGCTACAAATTGAAACCGGTCGCTGGACTAAACCAGCCAAAACTAAGGTGGAATATAAATTATGTACGGTATGTGAATTATCAGAAGACGAATATCATTTTATTATAATATGCCCAAGATATCGTGATATCCATCTAATATACATACCGCAGTATTAATGTAATAATCCAAGCGTGATCAAGTTCCTAAATATTATTGCTTCAGACTCCATTGCTATATCAAAAAGGTTAGCTATATTTATATAAAAAAGCAACTGTCATTCGAGATAAGACTCGGTATAATAACAAACCAATGTAGTTTTATATATCCGAAAACATTTGTGTCAGTCCCTGCCGACATCGATGTTTTTGTAAATTATATGTATATATGCTCAAGGGCCAGTTGGCCTACTGCAATAAAGTCTATCGCATTATTAAATATTAATGCTGGTTAATTCAATTAAGTTGTTGCGATACAGAGCAGTTCGGATAATCTCGCACTTTTAATTTCTGCTTGGTGCAGACCTAATTTGTATACTGTGCTGAGAATGTCAGGGCGCTTTTTGTCCTGCAACAACCTGTAACCATCTCGGTCATCGATACTTGTACTTTATTGTCTCTTGTAAATGCTGTGTTCTTTTGCCTTTGGCCTTAACGGCATAGTTGTGCAAATAAACTTTGAACTCTATACGCGATAAGACTGACCCTGGGATCGTGTGAATCCATTTTCACAAGTCACTAAATATTCGCCTTACCTAATATGTAGTAAATTGACCGAGAACATCTTGAGAGAACTATATTCCCTAATATTGGCCGCCACAAATGACCCACCACACCAGGTAGCCTGGCCTTTCCCCTCAAACATATGGAAAATTCAGCATGCATTCCCCACCATTTTTTTTTCGAGATAAGACCGCCAGAAATAGGGTCATCCAGCCAGACACTATTACGGCAAATTTCGGGGGTGCCAATCAAACTGGCCCAGATTTTTTTCCGATTAAAATTTGAAAAGGTGGTTTTGATATATTTGAGAGTCAAATATTATAGAAACATTTTAAAATACGTCACAGACCATTTCTGGCCCAGTCAGGTAGAATCAATGTTCGCTGGAAGTCAAGTCCCGATAATAATCTTACACCCAAAAACTTCAATGGAGGTTTGTGACCTGATGTCAGTGGGGCTAAATGCGGAGCGCAGCTTTTCTGCGCATGGCTCTCGCTCAATCAACAGCATCCGTTACTAAATGAAGCGAACTTGTTGGGATTACCGAATGGGGCCGATGATTTTCGAAAAGCTCAGCGTAACTTCGGCGAGCCAATCAACATAGGCGTTGTATATCGACGAGAATGAACAGCGGCAAATCTTTATGTTACAAGGGGCTGTTTAAATAACCGGACTGGTATTTGTGATCTGTCCTTTAACTTCCATCATGAACGAGCAAGTAAATGTTCTCCGAGCCCTGGGATCTGAGCCCTGGCCACATATCTTGGACCTGGCGATTGCGACAGAGAAAAACTACAGGAGGGACATTATTCATTTGTATTCTCAAGCCTCGAATTACTGTTAGACCAGGCAGAGAACAGTGATTTGCTAATTAACCACGGGAAAACCACGGCGGCTATTGTCGCCGACGAGGCTCATGCGGTGATTCGATGGTAAGTTTATAAACAGATAAATTATAATAATAAAATAATAATAATAAATTATAATATAAATTTTAAATATAACACTGATATAAAATCTTAATATTATTTATGGTTATAACCAGGGAAACACATTTAACTGAAGATATCTTATTATTTAATATTTAGTACTGTGAGGAAATTAGGCCAGTGATGTGTTTCGGTGCATATTTCTCGTCGTTCTCAAAGAAAGGCGCAATTCGTGTCACTCGACCTGAATTTCATTCTACCCAATCTTACGGTTGGAAAAATTCAAATTGTTCGTAGTACCGGTATTCAATTAGTAGAGTACGAATAACTTATTGCAAGCACTGTCTCGATTTATATTTTCGGGTAAAATTTCACCAGAACCCTTAACTAAGGGTAAAATAGACCTGTCACTGGATGATAGTGACCTTCTTAATTGATACCACGATAAAGTTACCAGAAATTCTTTTGTTCTACATTATTCTACCTTTTTGGCAACCAGCTGCATCTGTTATTACACGGTCTGAATATATTGTTTACAAGGGCAGATTATCTTGTGAAAATGGCATTGGCAAAGGTCAGTCACTAGTTTTCGGAGCCACTAGACATCGGAGCCAAAAAGCGAACGCTCAAATTTGAAACAAAGCTTTGCCACCAGGCGGCTTCTTTTCCAAGCGCGGGTAAACTTGTGATTCCATACGATGTGTTTTATGAAACCCTTTTCAGTATTTCATGCCATTTCTAGCACCACATTTTAGCGTACGTTTATTACCAGTCATCTATACGTGGTAAGACTGACCCTGGGATCGTGTGTATCTATTTTTCAGCCTACTTTCGCCAACTGCAAGAGGGAATTGCCAGAGATCAGTACCACGTGACTTCGTCAGTCAATCAGCTAAAGTTTACAGACGTAACCCCCAACGTAACCCGCCATTTTCGAGTCATGTGATGTTCTACTTGTTCAAAATCAACCTGTAACCACCTCGGTCATCTATACGCGGTAAGACTGACCCTGAGATCGTGTGTATTCATTTTTCAACCTAATTCCGGCAACGACAAGAGGGAATTTCCAGAAATCAATACCACATGACTGCCGACGTAACCCCAACGTAACCCGCCATTTTCGAGTCATGTGATGTCCTACTTGTTCAAAATTGCAGATCTACCACACCTCTTGGATGATACGAAAGTTATTCATGCCTTATTTTGTAAGCCCAAGCCATATCTGTTTCCGAAGTGGTATGAAAACCTGTAATTTATCCGATTTCTCGAGTCTGTTCTCCGCCGGATGAAGGCCGAACAGAATACGCTAAAGTACCGGATATCGCTGCGCGATAATGGAGACACACGATGGATGGCAGAGTGAGTGAGTGAGTGAGTGAGTAAATAGGGTTTTAACGTCGCTTTCAACATTTTTCCAGCTATATCACGACGAGGAAGGGAAGGAAGGGGAGGGAGAGGGGAAGGCGATCCTACTTGTAACAGAGCAGATCTAATGCTGCCATTTTATAGTGCTGTCCCACTGAAATATCATGCCGTAGGCAGACATGACACCCCACTCAGTCACATTATACTGACACCGAGCGAACCAGTCCTTGTTCTATCCTCTTAATGCTAAGCGTAAGCGAGGAAGCAACAAATACCATTTTTCAAGTCTTAGGAATGACCCGGCCTGGGATCGAACCCAGAACCTACCGCTTACGAGGCCGACGCTCTAACCATTAGACCACCGCAGTGCGGTTGGATGGCAGAGTGTACGCAAATGATACACTGTGGGCAGTTTGTAGTTTCCCCTGGACAAACTTTAGATCACAAAACGGTTTTACTTAATATGTATTAAATTGGTTGAGCACAACTTCAGAAAACTATTTCCCTAATTTTCGCCACCACAAAAGTAGACTGTTTACCTCCACTGTTCTGTATGTCTGTACAGTCGACAGGTTACGGCCGGGATCGTCGGTTTAAAATTTTGTCTGGATATAGACACATTCTCCACAATGCGGAATGTACCGGTATCGGGTTGGAATGAACACCCATAGACCCGGGGAATGAACGATCAACGATCATGGCCCAATAAAAGGCGACCTGAACGATGATAGATATCCAGGCCGCTGCAATTATCAGCCAATAGAATTTGAATTGGAGTCCGTATTGGCATTTGAAGGGATTAGTCTACTGCAGAGATATACAGGGGAGGCAACCAGTCTATCTCAAATGAGCCACCACACCAGGTATTCTGGCACTTCCGTTCAAACATATAAAAAAGAAGCACATATTCCCCTCCATTTCCCGAGATAGGACGGCCGGAGATAAAGGCATCCCGCCCGACACCATTACGTCAAATTTTGGAGGTCGCTTACCAAACTGGGCCAGATTGTTTTTCTACTAAAATTTGGAATGTTAGCATTGTGATTGGTTACTCTAGTTTAAGAGCGAGTATGGCCCCCGGGGATATAATTATTAACATAATGTGACTGACGTATTCAGGATAGTTTGCGCGCGCAGTTTTATAGAAGGAAATCTCGCTCTCGGTTTGAACTGACCCAGACCCAGTAATCGCCGAAGCAAGAAGTTAAGCCCACACCATCTCAACAGAGTGTCATGCCTTCGTGTGGATAGTGAGATCACAACTCTCACGTGGTGAGATCACAACGCTCACGTGAGTGGGAACCATGTACACAATTTCGACAGCGAGGCTCCCTCTTACAACATCGCTTCAAGAAACTTTTTCCGTCTCATTAACAGTTAGCAGTCAATTCAAAATCTGAAACACTTGAAAGGTGTAGTCAAGTTACCAATATAGACAACTTGATCTTCTTATACTGATGAATATAAAGCGAGTCTTATCAGTGGGATTTTAACGAAAATAACAGCGACTGTGTTAATTATTTGAAGGGAATAGTGAACAAATGTTTGCATTCAGTTGATGAAGCTTACTAAATATAACAACAATGAAGGAAGTTAGCCAAAAATCTATTCAGCTTTACTCAGAAATTAAAATAATTATGAGCTGTTTTGCCATTTTTGAAGGGTCTGTCTGACTAACCAGCCAGCAGTTAAAAAAATGGTCATATCAACTCCATATTATCCCCCGAAAGCGTGTGAAATTGATAGAGCTCACATTTATTATACGATTATACTGAGAGCAACTTAATTGTATGCTCAATTATTATGATTTTCGCAACTACTTTTTTCAGCGAGCAGAGAAATGTCAACAGTCCTGCCACGTTAGCAAAACGGATATAATATGATCTTGTAGAGGCTGCATTCGGACTAAGCCCGCACCAGCCGTCTGACTCGAGATGACGTAATGAATTCAAGATCGTTATTTTCGATCTAGTGTTGGTTTCGAAACACATCTATTTGAGTGTAAGTAGCTGTTAATTAAATCCAGGACGCAGACGAAAAGGTTCGCCGATAATGGACGTTGTAATTTCTGGTTGGACTCTGTAACTGTGTGGTGGTGATTTAGTCACAGGTCAACAAAAGTAAATGACAACGAATTCTGGCAGAGATCATCCATGTTATCACTGTCAGGCAGTTTGTCCTTACCCTGGTCTACTTTAGTCCGACATGCAGTCCAACAAATCATTATATATACTTCTGATAGTTAATGAATATATCAGAATTGTGAGTATCTTGTAGTACACTCTAACCTCAGAAGGTGTAGAAAAGGTGCAAAAAAGGTGTAAATCAAACGTTTACACCTTCTGGGTTCATGTTTACACCCTTAGGAGGTGTAAATAAGGTGTAGAAAAGGTGCAAATGTATGAAGATTGATTCCAACCCTGATTTTACACCCGTAAAGGTGTAAATTTATTGAAAGGTGTTAAAAAGGTGTAAATACTTAATTTTCCATACACATTTGGAACTTAATTTCTATGTTGAGGAAATGTATTTCCTCGTCATGCTTACGGTAAACCATCACAATTCCCAACTTTCCGCACAAAATTAAATCAATGGATCTAACAATTTGACCAGTCTCTCTAACATTTGAGCAAAAATTATAACGGAAATATTATTTAAAAAAAACGAGCTGCAGACCATAAGAGTCAATCCCCCAGTCGGTTTCACGAGGTAGTGAAAATTGAACAGCCCATTTAGTGTTCTCACTCAAGGTTGAGCTCAAGACTACAGCGGCGGGAGGGGGGGGGGGAGAGGGGCGTTCTGGGGTTTTGAATATCAACAGTAAATATTATGTATCATGCAGAGTCGACAAAAGCACGTTGTTTGTCGACCAATGTAAGAAGCTATCAGATCGATATCTACAGTGCTGGTAACTGCTTAGCTATCAGATAAAGTGATTTTCAACTTCATTTCAATGGGGGAATTGCACAATAAGCAGTGAATAAAAAGCTGTACAAATTATAGGCTTTGATTGATCCACTGAGACCGGAAGGTGTGAAATAGGCTAAACGGTTCGAAGTGATAATCTTGACAGCTTGTTGTGCATGTTACCAATTAACAATTGTGCGATTATCGTCACAAATTATTACTTGATCAAGTAATGGTTACCATCCTGTCCGGAAACGACCCCTATTAACACACCCTGAGCATAATCCGCGGCCTGCCTTTATCTCATATCTCTTTGACGCTAACACAAAGTTTTTGTTAAACTATACATATCGGTGATGATTCTATTGCTCAATTAATTTTTGAGTTTATTCTGCCAATGCCTAACAATATATGCCTCGCTTCTATTGTTCATGAATTTGTAAATAAGCATGGTTTCGCTTCCCATGTTGTCCACGATTTCCAATATAAGCCGACCCGATATTACTTCAAACATTGACGCCATTGACGCCATTTTAGCTTGGATTCCCGCCCACGTGGACGTTAGAGGAAATGAAGCAGCCGATAGGACAGCCAAAGACAGCCTCACCAAAACTGCACCTGACGTGCATATAGGACTAGGAACCAAAGAACTGAATTCCATCATTAGAACCAGAATAGATAGTAAATGGGAAAAAGAATGGAACGAAGAAAACCGAGGTAGATGGCTACATAGTATTCTAGATAAGGGGAAAAGACAGAGTTGCGGATTCCAGCTAGACAGCAAACGTGACGACCGCATCATCACAAGATTAAGACTTGGTAAAACAGGACTAAAATCTCACTTATCTAAGCTAATAAAAAACACATCACCACTATGCACTTCATGCAACAACGAAGAAGAAACGATAGAACATTTTATACTCAAATGCCCAAAACATGACCTCTATCGCCGAACACTGGAAAACGAACTCAAAAACTTAAATGTCCCTCTGTCGTTGGCTTCTATATTAAATCCTAAACCACCTCTTATAAACAAAGTATACTCCACCTTACTAGCTTACATCAAATCTACTGACTATCACTCTACCATTTAATACCATATGGTTACACCAATAAACCTAGGACCAAATTTGAATAAATGTAGCACGCTTAGAGTCAAAACTATTTCACAGGGGCGGAAATGAGGGTCAGTGATCAGAAATGACTGATCAAATTTGGACACTAACCAATCAAAATGCCATAGCAATAACATAGACAAATTCACTGATCAAATCAAAAGTTCCTAATAACGAGCTCCGACCAAATTGTGTTCCCTTATTTCCAACCCTCGTTAACGAATGTTAACCGACCGGTCTTCATGCAGGGGCAGTAGACTGGAGGTTATATCAAACATTCACAGTCGGCTTTAACTATAAAAAAATTTTATTTATAATATTTAGTACCTAATTATTTCAAAATGCCATAGCAATAACATAGACAAATTCACTGATCAAATTAAAAGCTCCTAATAACGAGCTCCGACCAAATTGTGTTCCCTTATTTCCAACCCTCGTTAACGAATGTTAACCGTCCGGTCTTCATGCAGGGGCAGTAGACTGGAGGTTATATCAAACATTCACAATCGGCTTTAACTATAAAAATATTTTTATTTATAATATTTAGTACCTAATTATTTATTGCTATTGATCATGTGTGACTTAGATCACGATAGTGCCAGTCGATGGCAAAAAATAACACCAGAAAACAAGAAACTACAAACTCTTCTATTCTTTGTAATACAGGCACAGCACACTGAAGACCACAGACGAGTAAGACCAGCCATGAAACAGAACACCGATGACGACAAATATTATAAAACAACACCAAATGGAGATGAACATGCATGAAGATCATCATCGTCGGACAACAAGAACGACCAGGATACTCGACCCTGTACCACGCTGGACAGGCTACTCCACCGAACTGAGCAACCAGAATACCGAATCCTAAACCACACAGACACGCTACCCCATATATGACACCGAAATGACGCCTCAACACATATCATCCTTTGACTTTCACACAATATAGGACGTAGACCTGCCGTCCTGTGCCCCAATACACACTCCAAGCAATAGTTACAGGCACAGATTTCTGGAAGAACCGACCCTGTTCCCAAGGGCGTCGTTACGGAAGTCGATTCGAAAAATCCTGAAGACGCCCATGGTTCTCCCAGTTTTTTCTGGACGGCTTTGTGCGTACAAAGGGGTACCAAGACAAAGGAATCATCCACGCGATTAGACCTACAGTGAACTCATATTTACTAGTATAGCTTAACCCAAAAAACCCGAAAGAGACTTACGAACTTGTACATAGCGACTTTCATTTACTTCTATTTATATCTCCTGCTAATCTATCATTGTTATTTATTATTTATTCATTTATTTATTTATTTATTTATTTATTTATTTATATATTTAGCGCTGGAAAAGATATTAAAAGAAAAAAAAGAAATGTACCGCGAAATCCAAATAAAACATTGAGTTGATGGGCCGCGAAATCCGAATGGGAAGCGGCCCTTAAACTACAATTTCAATCAAAAAAAAAAACTTCAAACAAACTTCCATTACGATAAATTGCGCATAGCCGTTTTTTCTATACTCCGAAATACTTATACCAGTGCTGTTATGACCGGACATATATGACCATCGCCCATCGTGGCTTAAACACATATATGTTAATATATAGAGAAAAACACTACACACATAATGTAGAATATGATCTAAAACTGTCTATTATACTGCTAAACCGGTTACGTGGTTTCACCCACTTTTCAATAGCATGATACCCGTTTGTAATATTGATACAATACGAATGTACAAAGTTTATATATACAAACAGATGCATGTCCGTTGGACAAGTTTTTTTACAAGTTTAAACAAGTTTTTACAAGTTTACAGGAGATCTCGAAAAAGTTACGATTACAATAACCAATTACAGTAGTCCTTGTGTTTGTCATAGTCGTTGTGTGGTATAATCTGCAACGGCTTATTTACCTGCTCAGACAGACCGTTCAATGCTATACAATTACGTCTGCTCCCACTTCAATAACTTGACTGACACTGGCGTTAATTAACTAATCTGTTATAACAATTCTAGTATAACAATTCAACAGTTTAATTCACATCGGAATTTGCTAATAAAGTATTGTTCCATCGTCTGTCGCCTGATGTTGTCATCTGTTTTCATTTTGTAAAAGCATGAAAAGGGTAAAATACTGAATTTAGTTTCAAGATGACCAGCACAATCGGCTATGTGTTTGCTGACTTTTAGGTGTCTTAATGCAGGCGTATTAATTTGTTGATGATGGACCCTAACTCTATTTCTCACCAAATCCCTAGTTTCACCGATATTCGTTTTGTCACATCCATTGCAAGAAATGAAATACAACAAATTTTGCGAGCTGCAGTTCATGTCACTGTTAACTTTGAAATTAGTACCAGTGTGACGAAACAAAAACGACTGTTTAACGTATATATGAGTATATATACTCATGAGTTTAGTGTTTCGATTTCATATTTCTCATCCCGCAACTGATTTACGCATTTTCCAGTGGAAGTCATGCTGGCTAAACATGTGCATTAAGCACTACATAGGTGGGCTTAAATCGTATCCGCAATTTGATACAGTTAAATACTCCAGTCGATAAGAGCTTGGAGGGGTTCTAGCGTACAAGGCATTTAACCCAGGCACCATAATTAGCCAATCAACTGACGCAGATTCAGCCAATCAGGAACGCGCAGCTATAACCTATCAGCGATAACTCCTTTGTCTCCGTCCACCTATCAAATGTTACCGGATTAGGCCAGACGTTAACATACTGAGAATATACAGTCAGTTATTCCTGGGACCTTGATTGAGAAGATTAGTACATGTATCCTGATAGACAAACGCCGTATACCAGCTGATTCGTTCTAACTCATTAGAGACAGAATGAAAACAACACACTTCTCTAGTAAACAAAGAAACGCTACAAGAAGTCCTGCGACCTTGATTGAGAAGATTAGTATCATGACTACAACAAACGCTGCATATCAACTGATTCGTTCTAACTCATTAGAGACAGAATGAAAATACGCTTCTCTAGTAAACAGAGAAAACGCCACAAGAAGTACTGCGACCTTGATTGAGAAGATTAGTATCATGACTACAACAAACGCTGTATATCAACTGATTCGTTCTAACTCATTAGAGACAGAATGAAAACAAGACGCTTCTCTAGTAAACAGAGAAAACGCTACAAGAAGCAGAGACATATTAATTATGTCAAAACATGTCTACGTAAATCTACCTCTCGAGACTGGCAACAGCCAAGACATATATTAGAAATACTAGTATCTCAAGTCTGATGTTAACAGATCATGATATTTTTCTGCTATCCCGGGGATTATCATTCATTCCGACGACTACCATAAGAGAACGTGATTTCGGGTTATATTCCCGAAAGATTTCGGGATTTCTCTCTTGCAGGAAACAAGCCTATGTTTGTGTATACTATGATTGTCTTTTTGAATTTGGTGCTAATACTGTTATATGGAAAATGGAATAGGTCTTCGGATTATGGACGCGGATATTCTCTAATGGACGACGGCTGGATTATGAATGACGGACTAGACGCTGGTAATTCGAAACACTGGCTCTGAAGTACATTAGTACACATCTATGAAGATGTGCTAGCATACTCATATATACGTACAACTCCGGCTACTGTAGGGTCAGGACACACCGAGAAAGCGGGTGTGTATATGAACATAATTTCATACAACTTGGGTCAGAACACCCCGAGAAAGTGGGTGTGTATATGAACATCTCTTCACACACAGATTGAGAGTGAACTATGATATTAGGGAGGGCTAACATGAAAAGACCAATGTAAATGTGTTTTTTGTGATTTCCTTAATAAAATATATCATGAGCCATTACTGGGTGGTACGAACACCACTAATTCTCACTAAAAAGGTGCAAATTAACACCTTTTGAAGGTGTAATTCTCACGAAATGGGTGTGTTTTAACACCCTTGGAAGATGGAATTGTCTCCAGAAGGTGTATTTTAGCACCCCTAGAAGGTTTAATTTTGGCCAAAAGGTGTAAATAAACACCCAATGGGGCATAATCTCGGTCAAAAAAACAATGAAAGGTGTAATACTTACCAATAAGGTGTGATTTAACACCCCTGGAAGATGGAATGATCACCAGAAGGTGTATTTTAGCACCCCTAGATGATACAAATTTGCTCAAAAGGTGTGAATAAACACCCAAAGAAGGTGTAATTCTGTTGAAAATGTGTAAATTAACACCACTGAAAGGTTTAGTTGTGGCCAAAAGGTGTAAATAAACACCCATGGGATGCTGGGTTCCCCCAAAAATATGCTTATAAATTTGTCTGGAAGGTGCAAATTTTATTCAGAAGGTGTGAATGAACACCCATGGAAGGTGTAATGTGAGTAAAAAAGGTGTAATTTAACACCTTTTCGAGAAGGTGTAAATTTACACCTTTCGGAGAAGGTGTTAATTCGCACCCAAAAGGGTGTTAGCCCTGGGACAAGCCATTTACACCCCCGTAGAGGTGTAATTTACACCTTCTGGGCTAAGTGTGTAGCTGCTTGTCGGACTAGGTCCATTTGTGCGCATTTTACATGATGTAGACTCTTGACAAACCAAAACCAGTACACACTATAGTATTTTTCTTATAATTAGTTGCGGGTTTGAGGGCTTCTGTAAAATCAGCCGTATGGTTAAAATCAATTTCCTTTTTTAAAACGTATATAACAAAGTTATATATATACAATGTCATACCACTCTCCGTGATAACTGCTACAAAACTTAGAGTTTTAGAGCTTTCTTGTACTACCCGGGTTAAATGCCATAAGGGTTGTTCACGTGAATCTTCACCAATACATGGTATGTCGTCATAATCTATTCCTTTTTCTCTGGCCAAAGGGCAATAGGCGGGGTGAGCTATTCAGTTCTATAAATGGGAAAGTGTCCTCAATCGATGTTACCTTCACAAGGACAGGGGCAATGCCTCCATGAGTGACTGCATGAATTAAAATGACAACTTCACACGATCTTTATTTCAATGACGGTGTAATCTATGGATGGCCGTATGACCTATATTTACATTTTTATAGCAAATATCCCATTATTGATCCAGTCGATTAGAGTCGGACATCATCAACGGTATTGTAAGTGTATAGTTTAATTTGATTGCTCTCTCGTTAATTACATTTGTAAACCTACGATGCATTGAAGAGCACTGATTGAAATTCTGCCTACAAATTGAACTATTGATAGGTACAAATAACACGACGTCCTGGTGTATGAAAGCGACGTCGTCGTCCTATCACTCAACATTGTCAAAGGCGACACGCGACGCGAAAGGGTGACATCGTGTTTTGGAAGACGACGTCACCCTTTGCGTTGTCGCTCACGCTTTTGATGAGGTAATGCGGGGCACACTTTTGGTCCAACTAGATCACCATACTATTGAAGTGATACGGTTATGCTGTGTCTGAGAGGCGTCCAAATCTTTGAGGTGTCGAAGACATTTGCATAACATAGCGGCTGTACATGTACTGGTCCGCCCGTATTCTCGAATCTTGCGTTCTTTGTCAACGACAATAGTTTAATCTCATGTCTTCATAACCAAACGACAAACAGAGCAACCCATGAATGACATCTCGCCCCGCCTATTGCGCTTTGGCCAGAGAAAAAGGAATAGATTATGACGACATACCATGTATTGGTGAAGATTCACGTGAACAACCCTTATGGCATTTAACCCGGGTAGTACAAAAAAGCTCTAAAACTCAAGTTTTGTAGCAGTTATCACGGAGAGTGGTATGACATTCTATAGATATAACTTTGTTATATACGTTTTAAAAAAGGAAATTGATTTTAACCATACGGTTGATTTTATAGAAGCCCTCAAACCCGCGACTAATTATAAGAAAAATACTTTTTTTAGTAAACAATATAGATTATACTCGAAATTTCTCGTCCACAGTATCCGTGATGACATGCAATAAAGTTTAAAATTTACCTCAGTCACTGAAGTCGTTGTTGGGAAAGCGTGCTTCTGTTGTTTTAGATCATCGTCCATAAAACCATTGTGAAACATAAATGCATTCCTGACAATTTGATCAGTTTATCCGGTAATGCTTATTTTTGGAAACTCGACTGAATAAGTCATACAGGCACTTCCTCACTTCCTCATTTCTCATGCACTTCCTCAGGAGACTCCTGCTTCCTCACTGAGATCACGACTCTCAGATAAATGAAATATCAGTACCGGTAGTTGCAATCGCCTATCCAGATGAAAAAATAGCATCAGGGGCGTCGCTAGCAAGCATGCTCCGTTCCAGTAGTTACGCGTCTGTTCGCTCAACAATGGGTTCACCACGACTTTCCGCTTTGGCGCTCATGAACATACACTATGGTCATAAAGTGGATTATGAAAGAGCTGTACATGTAGCTCTGTTCATGAGACTCCACCCACGACGGATACAGCAGACGAACCGTCGACGGATAAAACAGGCGAATTTATTGTCCAATTAATAATTAACACTAAACGCCCCCTCCCCCCACTTTTGATTTGGGGGGCGAATATCTTAGCCCCCCCCCCCCCCTTACTTTTCAGCATCCTTAACTGACCATGTCACCACATAAAAATTACAGATAGAGTGCCAGGACGTGCAGTGGTGTGTTATAGGCCTGTTTTGTTTGTGTGTCAAACCAGGAATTCAAATGAAGTCCGGCATATTCTTCAATATCGATGCGGCTTTATGCGATTCAAATGTAAAAATAGAACCATAAATCTATATACATTGTGTTCAGATTTGTTTCCGGGAAAACGCGTAAAACGCATCTCCGGCAACCGGAGACCCCGGAGCTTCCGGGGCCTAGGCGGCCCCTGGACCCTCGCCTGTCAGGCGGTGACGATCGCTCATTTTAGCTTTGTGTAAATGAATCGCTATCATGTTGGTTCTAATGTCCCATGATGTAAAGGTCATCGTTTTTATGTGTTTTTTTTTATGTGTTAAATATAACTAGAAAGTCAAACGGATTCAGGCATGAAGTATGATTTTTTTCAATATCGATGAGTGCTTATAAATGCAAAACATACGTGAAAATATAGAACCATAAATCTGCATAAATTATGTTCGAATTTATTTCTGGGAAAACGCTTAGAACGCATCTCTGAAGATCTGGAACTTCGGAGCTTCCGGGGCCTAAGCGGCCCGTGGACCCTCGCCTGTTGGGCTGTGAGGATTTCCTTGTTTTATCTTTGTGTGAATGAATCGTTTCGGTAGGCATATTGATTTCCCTCCCAAGAACTAAAAGTCATCGTTTTGTATGTTTGAAATATAAGTAGAACGTCAAATGGATGCATGCATGTGGTGCGATGTTTTCAATATCGATGCATGCTCATAATTGCGAAAAAATCGTGAAAATAGAATCATAAATGTGCATGCAGTATGATCAGTTTTATTTCCGGAAAAACATTCAGACCGCATCTCCGGCAATCTAGGAGTCTGGAGCTTCCGGGGCCTAGGCGGCCCCTGGACCCCCGCCTGTTGGGCTGTGATAGTGCCCCCCCCCCGGTCCCCCACTTTCAATTACGTTCCGACGCCACTGCGGTTAGCCTACGAGGTATATCGGCCCAAAGCATTATTATTGTGTTTTCAAGATGACAAGAGTATAAAATATAATACTGATACTTGACAAATGATGTTTTAGTTTAATTGTTGGAAATCGCTCAGAGTGCATCTCAGGCCATCTAAGGTCCCAGAGCTGTATAATATAACCCTAAATCCGCATACATTATGTTCAGATTTAATTTCGGGAAAACGCTTAAAAAGCATCTCCGGCGATCTAGGACCGCGGAGCTTCCGGGGCCTAGGCGGCCCCTGGACCATCGCCTAAAGTGCTATGATTTTTTACCCCCCCCCCCCCCACCCCTAGAAAAATCCTAGCGACGCCCATGAGCATGTGGTCCCATATAGATCGCTTTGGGATACATGTTATGACAGTCTGATTAAAACTCAGACTTAATAACCGCTCCTCTATCGGACATGCCGCTAATTAATATCTGGGACACATTTGCGTACACTTCACCATCCATAAGAGCAATGAACTTATTAAAACTGTCGTCCCACTCATTATCGACCATGTTGTCAGACTTTTCAACATAATATTTGAAAATAGTTGTTTTCCAGATGAATGGCGGAACTCCTGTTTGGTACCAATTTATAAAAAAAAGCAGTCACTCAGACCCGAATAATTACAGGGGGATAGCGATTGTTAATGCCCTAGGTAAACTATTTAACAAAATTATCAACAATCGCATATCTAGCCACTTGGAAACCACACAACAAATTAGTGAAAACCAGGTAGGGTTCAAAAGAGGACACCGATCCACTGATCACATATTTACTCTGCGGACCATTATAGATAAGTATATATCGAACAAAAAACCTCTTTATGCATGTTTCATAGACCTAAGCAAGGCATTTGATTAAGTTGATCGAGAGAATTTATTCCAAAAACTATTAAATAAAGGTATTGGAGGGAAAATATTCAACATTTTGAACTCATTTTATAATAATATAACATGAATGACAACATATCTACACGGTTCCAAAGTCACCTGAGAGTCAGACAGGGATGCAGCCTTTCTCCCACACTATTTAATATATTCATCGATGATATAAAGGAAAGGTTGGATGATAGTTGCCTACCCATTGACCTGAATTATCATAAACTATCACACCTTCTGTTTGCTGATGATCTCTTACTACTTTCAGAATAGAATCCCAAGAGGGTTTACAAAATTGTCTTAATAAACTCCACCAATATTGCATAGATAACCACTTGAAGGTCAATTTAGAGAAGTCCAAAGTAGTAGTCTTCAAGAAAGGCCCAACGTTTTCAAATCAAAGGTGGTTTCTTGGTGACACTGAAGTTTCACAAGGTAATTGTTACCAGTAATTAGGTGTTGTGTTCTCCAGAACTGGACACTTTAGATTGAATGCTGAACATTTGAGTAGTAAGGGTATCCGTGCCTCATACTCCCTGCTGAAGAACATTTCTGGGAAAAACGTTCCATTAAATATTAGCTGCCATTTATTTGAATCTCTGATCAAACCCATACTACTTTATGGGTCTGAAGTCTGGGGAGCAGACCTTTTGCTGTTTAAAAACCCCGATACGATTTTGGTAGAGAAAACACAACTAGGATTTTACAAACGTCTTCTTCAAGTTCACAAATCTACCCACAGCTGGGGAGTACGGGGCGAATTGGGTGTATACCCCTTAATCTATGATATCGTAATTCGTTCGGTAAAATTTTACACTTATGTCCAAGGTTCCCCTGATAGATTGACCTATCATGCTCTACAAGAGCAAAAAGTATTATGTGCTAAGATAATCGGTTGGCTCTATAAACTTAAAGATTTTCTTGGCAATGAACTTGATGTTGATATTGACAACACACAGTGCCACGAATTACAAAAGTCCCTCGATACACTGTTTCAGGGTCGGTTTAAAGCTTCTCTTCAGGATCCAATAGCAGATACAGGGTCAAATAACAAGATGAGAACATATCGGTTGTTCAAACAAAACATCAAATTTGAACCATATCTAATAATGTGTAAAAATACAGAATCTAGAAGATTTTTCACAAAACTCCGACTAAGTAACCATAAGCTTAAAATCGAGACCGGACGGCATGTTAAACCACCAATACCGGTTGAACAACGCCTGTGTGACCGGTGTAATTTAATAGAGGACGAAATGCACTTTGTGTTGTCTTGCTCAATTCATGATGCGCAGAGAGATATCTTGTTCATCAAGGTCACGGCCACTTACCCTGGCTTTGATGAATTATCAGATAAAGATAAATTTATCTTTATCATGTCGTTGGTAGATATAGCTTTAACTAACATAATATGTAATACACTATACAACTGGTACATGAGGGTAAATCCAAGTTAAACTGTATAGACCGGATCCCGCCATAACTGCCCTCGATGTCTTATCATGCAGTATGTATATATATCAATGTTACAAGCGTCTAGTCCGTCATTAGAGAATATCCGCGTCCATAATCCAAAGACCTATTCCATTTTCCACATAACAGTATTAGCACCAAATTCAAAAAGACAATCATAGTATACATAAACATAGGCTTGTTTCCTGCAAGAGAGAAGCGGTCAACAGTTTTCAATGATGCCGGCAAGACATCATGATGTTCCAAAAATATCAAATCCGTATCGCTGATCAGTATTCTTAATCCATAATATTCGTTATAGAGTCGTCATCTAAAAAAAAGATGTATCTCAGTCACGTTTTGATTGTGACTGTTCATATGAGTACCATGAGGATCTTGAAGTACATGGGTTCATACGGCCCCTAGCCCCGGGTTAAGCGGAATTAGACACAAGTTACGAAACGTAGCGCCATAGATCTTGCACGCTACGTTCGTATTTTGCTATCAGCATGCGATATGTATCGCCAAATTTGAGAAACTTTGAGTGAAGGCGCTTGGTGGAATAGCCCTGTTTTATAAGTTTCTGCAACAATGTTTTGTGACGTTGATCAAAATCATCACATTTAACACAGGATCTAGCAAATGCTACTAAGCGAGATATGTATACGCCATATGCAGGTCCCACTGGAATATTACTATCCAGAAAGGGATAGTTTACGATGTCGAAATTGTAATCATCTCTTTTGTCATAAAGTCGACGAGAGAGAATGCCCGCTTCATTTTTATAGAGATAGAGATCTAAATAAGATGTGCCTGTAGGGCTATCTGTAGTTTCCTTCAAATCCAGTGAAGGTGGATATACATCCTTCACTGCGTCATTTATATAGCGATTATCCACAGCGAGAAGATCGTCTATATAGCGTTTGGTGAATGAGAAGGAACGGGCTCTTCCCACTTCCCTTATATGTGTTGTAATTTTTACCTGTATATGGCGAGATTCTGCTGGTGGACGTTTCGTCCCCGAGGCCCGCCCCATGTACAGACCTTTTGGTCTTTGATATATGTTGGCATTTGTGGGAAGTTGATGCTGGGTCGACATCGGGCGTTACAGACTAGTCTTTCGTGTTAATTCCGTCATTTACATCTGACGACGATACAGCTCACCAATCTCCAATGTACGAGTTGTCACAGCGAAACAGCTCACCAATTACCAGTATACGAGTTGTCAGAGCATTTCCATCATAGCTCTCTAGATTTGTATCTAATACGGCTTATGCCGGTGCTAGGGGCCGTGTGGTCATATCATCCAAGTTGCCACATGAACAGGTACAATAAAAGCGTACCTGAGATACAACACATATCACGAATCGTTAGATTCTTGGTGTGTGCTTTAGAATAGGTTAACCAGAAGACTATTCTGTGAAGTCATGTGACGCAGTCAGTATGTCGGCACCTCTTCCCACTTCCCTTATATGTGTTGTAATTTGAAAGCGCCTGCATATAGTCATATTCATAAGAGAACAAATACAGGTCGGCCAACAGGGGTGCACAATTAGTACCCATTGGAATACCTATATGCTGCTGATATATTGTGTTGCCAAATTTCACATAGATATTTTTAATGAGAAATTCAAGCAACTCTATAAACAAAGAAACATCCCATGAATGATATCTCTTGTATGTAGTCGAGCTAAAGAATGCTTATGGCTTCCGACATTAATATATCTACGATCAGTTTTCTTGAACACAGATACTATTAATGAACTTATACGGTCAATAAGGTCCTGGTGAGGGATTGTAGTATAGAGAGTCGAGAAATCCCATGTGGATACATGTCTGTACGGTATGTGACCTTTAGCATCAAGTTCTTCCGTAAGACATTTTGAGTTTTCAATATCCACATACATTCAACGCCAGAGTTCTTAGAAATAGTGGCGCAATACCTTTCCCAAAATGCTTTTACCCCCTGAAGGGCCCTCGTCAATAGGGTTGAAAGAAGCTTGGTGGTGCAGCTTCTAGAACCAGCTATGAATCTAGCTTTGTATGGTGATTTATGCATTTTGGGAGTGCAGTATATTTTTGGTATGTCGTTATGATTGGTTGCAAGACAAATACCTCTTCCCTGAGAAACTTTTTGTGATTGTTAAATAAATCTTCCAGAGTAAATGCAGTTTGGGAGTAAGTAGACGTATTTGATGAAGATATGTCTACACTCAATTCTTTAACCAGCACCTGGTAATAGTAATATTTACATATGAATATTATATTATTCGAAGCTTTGTCTGCTGGGACTATGTCGAATTTACTCTGGAGATTTGCTAGAACTTCTTGCGAATTGAGGTTTCTCAGAACTTGTTTTGCTTGGGGAAGAGTACTTCTGTCAATATGGCGGATTGTTTCAACGACCTTGCTCTTGGTAAGGTCCAGCCAATCAGCGAGTACTGTAGGTTCAACTTTTTCTCGCTTAGACCAATCAATAACGTACTGTTCCAATGCAGACAGGACTATCTTCTGGTCGGCCTTCAGATTTCTGTGTCTGTTCTGTATTGATTTGATTTTATATTATTCTGTTATGTACTCTACCCTACTGGGCTGTTCGTACGATAAAGTTGAATCTTGAATCTTGAATCTTGATGTCTTACCGCGTATAGATGACCCAGATGGTTGCAGGTTGATCTGGGACAGTCATTTGCGTACACTTCGCCATCCGTAAGATTACAAGCGTCTAGTTCGTCGGCTTGCGAATCGTGGCTCCATTATCGCGGAGCGATATCCGGTGTTTTACCGGATTCTGTTCGGCCTTCATCCGGCGGAGAACAGACTCGAAAACTCCGATAAATTACAGGTGTTCACACATACCCCGGAAACAGATATTGCCTGGGCTTACAAAATATATAGGTATGAATAACTTTCGTATCATCCAAGAGGTGTGGTAGATCTGTAATTTTGAACAAGTAGATCATCACATGACTCGAAAATGGCGGGTTACGTTGGGGTCACGTCGGTAGACTTTAGCTGATTGGCTGACGAAGGCACGTGGTATTGATTTCTGGAAATTCCCTCTAGCAGTTGCCGAAAGTAGTCTGAAATGGATACACACGATCCCATGGTCAGTCTTACCGCGTATAGATGACCGAGATGGTTACAGGTTGCTGGGACAGTCTGTATCTTAAATCTGTCGCGCATGTCAGACTGGCGACCAATCACATACATTCCTCCCTAACACCGCTTTGACATTCGACTCTAAATAGAACAGGTACATCTTCTGATCATAAGAAACATGTGTACCAAGTTTCATAATCATTCAATGACAGCTGACAACTGCAGCAAACTGTGGTGTACAGATGTACATGTGCACTTCAGCCAAACGCAAAACTCTATCATTTGACATAATTTGGAGAAAAATTAATATTTCATCTCAAAAATGGCTCAGGTACATTCTCTAATCATAAACATGTGTACCAAGTTTTGTAATCATTCAATGAGAGCTGACAAGTGCAGCAAACTTATCATGTACATGTATCGCCGCAAGGCCGCTAGTGTAAAAAAAAATACAGAAATTTCAAACGCCGACAACTGCGGTTCTCGGAAAGACTTTGAATTCTCCAACGCCACAACGCCGTTTATCTGAAAAGATAGAGACAGCCAACACCAGTATAATACCATCCCAAGCCCCGACCACCAACCCATATCAAAATGTTAAACGGTCAGATTCCGGGAAATACCCTGTTCGATGTCACAGACCGCAAACCGTAAAGTGTCTGTGTGTAGGGTACCGTGTGTAGAGCGAGCTCTTCTGGTGGAAATGTTCAAACACAGCAAAACCGCAACGCCGGTAACACCGTGAATCGTCTACTGAAAAAGTATGATACATGTACATGTACCGGTAGTCTGAAAAGCCGAAAAGCCGCAACGCCGCTGGGATTAACGAGGAAACGGCGCTGGTGAAAAAAAGAGAACACTGTCAGCATTAATGCAAACGTCGACAATAGCAGTTCTTGGAAAGATTTACATTGAACTGTCAAACGCCGTAACGCCGTTTCTATGGAGAGATACATTACCGTAGTAGTATAGGCCGACAGGCAAAGTGATTTACCACTCTCAGCCCCGACCACCGACCCCCTATGAAAATGTTTCAAACGCGCGGCGTTGTATAAAAGACACTATTCGCCCATTTCGTGATCCTTACATGGAAGATGGATCCATTGGACCCATTTTTCAATCGATGTCAAATCCTCCTGTTTGTATATGTATGTAACATTGACACATTTTGTGTGTAAAAAAACACAAAACAAAATTAACAGAGAGTACGGTCAGTCTGCCACTTCATTCTTCCGATCACAGAAATCCTTGTATTTTAAATACTTGATACATTGAGAAAGTGACATTGTGCCGTGCACCAAAAAAAGAAAGAAGAAAAATTCTTCTAGTTTTTATATTTTAAATAGTTGATAAGTTGGAAAAGTTGAATTGGGGCATTCTGCCGTGATAAAAAAAAAGAATATAATGAAATAGTTGATCAGTTGAGAAAGTTTAATTGAGACATTCTGCCGTGATAAAAAAAAAAACGAGTACAAGGCCATAATTTTCATTGTGCCATTCTGCCACCTCCCAAAATAAGGGAGAATACGGTCATTCTGCCGCTTCATTCTGCCGGCCCCAGTAATAGTCCTATTTGTAAATACTTGATAAATTGAGAGAGCTTCATTGTGCCATAGTGCCGTCTCCAAAATAAAAGAGAAGGCCTACACGGCCACGATTTTCATTATGCATTCTGCCGTCTCCCCCAAAAAGACAGCATGGCCATTCTGTCGCTTCATTCTGCCGGTCACAGAAATACTCCTGTTTCAATATCCATGTATCACGGTCTCCAACCACCACCACCCACCCACCCAGCCTATTTAAGTTGAATGCCATTGGCGTAAACGCCAATAAGGAGAGGATATCTCTCTCGTACATCAAGTATGGAGCCAATCAACATAGGCGTTGTATATCGACGAGAATGAACAACAGCAAATCTTTATGTTACATGGGGCTGTTTAAAAAACCGAACTGGTATTTGTGATCTGTCCTTTAACTTCCATCATGCACGAGCGAGTAAATGTACTCCGAGCCCTGGGATTTACTGCCACATACCTTGGACCTGGCGATTGCGACAGAGAAAAACTACAGGAGGGACATTATTCATTTGTATTCTCAAGCCTCGAATTACTGTTAGACCAGGCAGAGAACAGTGATTTGCTAATTAAACACGGGAAAACCATGGCGGCTATTGTCGCCGACGAGGCTCATGCGGTGATTCGATGGTAAGTTTATAAACAGATAAATTATAATAATAAAATAATAATAATAATAAATTATAATATAAATTTTAAATATAACACTGAAAATTGTGATAATACTGTTAATGTAATCTTTTATTTCAATGCCAATTTATTTGATAAACATTTTTAAGTTTGAGCAAATTTTAAAAAAAAATGATAAAAAATTGGCATTTGAAAAAAAAACCCGAATCAATTATTAAATTAAAGCACAGTTGCACAGCTGCTAAACTGAAATCCTTATTTTCAGATAAAATCTTAATATTATTTATGGTTATAACCAGGGAAACACATTTAACTGAAGATATCTTATTATTTAATATTTAGTACTGTGAGGAAATTAGGCCAATGATGTGTTTCGGTGCATATTTCTCGTCGTTCTCAAGGAAAGGCGCAATTCGTGTCACTCGACTTGAATTTCATTCTACCCAATCTTACGGTTGGAAAAAATCAAATTATTCGTAGTACCGGTATTCATTAGTAGAGTAAGAATAACTTATTGCAAGCACTGATTTCACCAGAACCCTCAATTAAGGGTAAAATAGACCTGTCACTGGACGATAGTGACCTTCTTGATACCTCGATAAAGTTACCAGAAATTCTTTTGTTCTACATTATTCTACCTTTTTGGCAACCAGTTGCATCTGTTATTTCACGGTCTGAATATATTGTTTACAAGGGCAGATTATCTTGTGAAAATGGCATTGGCAAATGTCAGTCACTAGTTTTCGGAGCCACTAGACATCGGAGCCAAAAAGCGAACGCTCAAATTTGAAACAAAGTTTTGCCACCAGGCGGCTTCTTTTCCAAGCGCGGGTAAACTTGTGATTCCATACGATGTGTTTTATGAAACTCTTTTCAGTATTTCATGCCATTTCTAGCACCACATTTTAGCGTACGTCTAGTGGCTCCGAAAACTAGTGACTGACCTTTGCCAATGCCATTTTCACAAGATAATCTGCCCTTGTAAACAATATATTCAGACCGTGAAATAACAGATGCAACTGGTTGCCAAAAAGGTAGAATAATGTAGAACAAAAGAATTTCTGGTAACTTTACCAGTCATCTATACGTGGTAAGACTGACCCTGGGATCGTGTGTATCTATTTTTCAGCCTACTTTCGCCAACTGCAAGAGGGAATTGCCAGAGATCAGTACCACGTGACTTCGTCAGTCAATCAGCTAAAGTTTACAGACGTAACCCCAACGTAACCCGCCATTTTCGAGTCATGTGATGTTCTACTTGTTCAAAATCAGCCTGTAACCACCTCGGTCATCTATACGCGGTAAGACTGACCCTGAGATCGTGTGTATTCATTTTTCAACCTAATTTCGGCAACGACAAGAGGGAATTTCCAGAAATCAATACCACATGACTGCCGACGTAACCCCAACGTAACCCGCCATTTTCGAGTCATGTGATGTCCTACTAGTTCAATATTGCAGATCTACCACACCTCTTGGATGATACGAAAGTTATTCATGCCTTATTTTGTAAGCCCAAGCAATATCTGTTTCCGAAGTGGTATGAACACCTGTAATTTATCCGATTTCTCGAGTCTGTTCTCCGCCGGATGAAGGCCGAACAGAATACGCTAAAGTACCGGATATCGCTGCGCGATAATGGAGACACACGATTCGCAAGCCATCTTATGGATGGCAGGGTGTACGCAAATGATACACTGTGGGAAGTTTGTAGTTTCCCCTGGACAAACTTTAGATCACAAAACGGTCTTACTTAATATGTATTAAATTGGTTGAGCACAACTTCAGAAAACTATTTCCCTATTATTCGCCACCACAAAAGTAGACTGTTTACCTCCACTGTTCTGTATAGTCGACAGGTTACGGCCGGCATCGTCGGTTTAAAATTTTGTCTGGATATACACATTCTCCACAATGCGGAATGTATCGGGTTGGAATGAACACCCATAGACCCGGGGAATGAACGATCAACGATCATGGCCCAATAAAAGGCGACCTGAACGATGATAAACATTCAGGCCGCTGCAATTATCAGCCATTAGAATTTGAATTAGAGTCCGTATTGGCATTTGAAGCTGAGGGATTAGTCTACTGCAGAGATATACAGGGGAGGCAACCAGTCTATCCCAAATGAGCCACCACACCAGGTATTCTGGCACTTCCGTTCAAACATATAAAAAAGAAGCACATATTCCCCTCCATTTCCCGAGATAGGACGGCCGGAGATAAAGGCATCCCGTCCGACACCATTACGTCAAATTTTGGAGGTCGCTTACCAAACTGGGCCAGATTGTTTTTCTACTAAAATTTGGAATGTTAGCATTGTGATTGGTTACTCTAGTTTAAGAGCGAGTATGGCCCCCTGGGATATAATTATTAACATAATGTGACTGACGTATTCAGGATAGTTTGCGCGCGCAGTTTTATGGAAGGAAATCTCGCCCTCGGTTTGAACCGACCCAGACCCAGTAATCGCCGAAGCAAGAAGTTAAGCCCACACCATCTCAACAGAGTGTCATGCCTTCGTGCATTTGCGTACACTTCGCCATCCACAAGATGGCTTGCGAATCGTGAGTCTCCATTATTGCGGAGCGATATCCGGTATATTACGGGATTCTGTTCGGCCTTCATCCGGCAGAGAACAGACTCGAGGAATCTGATAAATTACAGGTTTTCAAACCACTTCGGAAACAGATAAAGGCTAGGCTTACAAAATATATAGGTATGAATAACTTTCGTATCACCAAAGAGGTGTGGTAGATCTGTAATTTTCAACAAGTAGGGCATCACATGATTCGAAAATGGCGAGTTATGTTGGGGTTACGTCGGTAGACTTTAGCTGATTGGCTGACGAAGTCACGTGGTATTGATTTCTGGAAATTCCCTCTCGCACTTGCCGAAAGTAGGCTGTAAATGGATACACACGATCCCAGGGTCAGTCTTACCGCGTATAGATGACCGAGATGGTTACAGGTTGGCCTTCGTGTGGATAGTGAGATCACAACTCTCACGTGGTGAGATCACAACTCTCACGTGAGTGGGAACCATGTACACAATTTCGACAGCGAGGCTCCCTCTTACAACATCGCTTCAAGAAACTTTTTCCGTCTCATTAACAGTTTGCAGTCAATTCAAAATCTGAAACACTTGAAAGGTGTAGTCAAGTTACCAATATAGACAACTTGATCTTCTTATACTGATGAATATAAAGCGGGTCTTATCAGTGGGATTTTAACAAAAATAACAGCGACTGTGTTAGTTATTGAAGGGAATAGTGAACAAATGTTTGCAATCAGTTGATGAAGCTTACTAAATATAACAACAATGGAGGAAGTTAGCCAAAAATCTATTCAGCTTAACTCAGAAATTAAAATAATTATGAGCTGTTTTGCCATTTTTGAACACGGGAGATAACTCCTACTGCCTCGTTCCACAGTTGATTGTGAAGAAATAGTTCACCAGTTTCTCGCGTTTTTGCTCGCAGTTATCACTCAGTGGATGCCATATACCTCGGGTAGTTTAGTTCTTTTACCGAGCGACTTATTTGTGCAGCTTAGCGCCGTCCTTTGATGGAAACAGTTGATGGTGACTGACCGGAGATCATAAGCACAAATCATATGCGTTTAATCACTCCCCATAATTTGGCGGCATGGCTACCCCTACAAGATATATTATAATTCTGATACTTATTCAACGTAGGGTCTAGCTGATTAACCAGCCAGCAGTAAAAAAAAATGGTGATATCAACTCCATATTATTCCTCGAAAGCGTGTGAAATTGGTAGAGATAACATTTATTATAGGATATTATAGTAGGCATTGAAATGATGTCATCAGAAGTATCAGTTTTACTTTGTGACCATACTGTATGTATAGCATGGGTGCTGCCTTGGTCATGGTGCCCAAGACCAAAAGTTGATGTGCATTTCTTCAGTGAGTTGATACATATTTCATTAATGTTTTCATAAATGAAGATGGAAACAGTGTGCCAGAATTGACTCAAGAATTGAAATAATTCTTTGGACTGTTTGAAAAATTGGGTAGATAATATTCATAATTTTAGCTAAGCATGCATTCATTCCTCATAACATTGGCAACTTTTAGTGCTCTTAGTAATAAACATATACACAATTTTGTCTATAGAGATGACAAATATTTATTTATAGATTTTGTTTCACATTCTGCTTCATAAATTCACTATCAGAACCATTGAACTCCTAGCCGAATTTGGGAAATCAGCGAAAATATTACACCTTTTCACCTTCAAAAATGGCCGCTACCTGACAGAATCTGGTCACAATTTCAGACACATTTGATTCTACCGTAAATTCAATGATGACAAGTTATATGCTGTTTTATATCATATCATACTTGATTTGTGGAGAATTTATTTTTGCTTTAAGTTGTTTACATTGAAACACTTTATTCAAAAATCATCTGCTATGCCTAATTATACTAAAGAGAGCAACTTGTATGCTCGATTATTATGGTTTTCGCAACCACTTTTTTAAGCTAGCAGAGAAATATCAACAGTCCCGCCACGTTTGCAAAACGGATAAAATATTATCTTGTAGGGGCTGCATTCGGACTAAGCCCGCACCAGCCGTCTGACTCGAGATGACGTAATGAATTCAAGTTCGTTATTTTCGATCTGGTCTTGGTTTCGAAACACATCTATTAGAGTGTAAGTAGCTGTTAATTAAATCCAGGACGCAGACGAAAATGGACGTTGTAATTTCTGGTTGGACTCTGTAACTGTGTGCATGGTGGTGATTTAGTCACAGATGAACAAAAGTATATGACAGCGAATTTTGGCCGAGATCATCCATGTTATCACTGTCAGGCAGTTTGTCCTTACCCTGGTCTACTTTAGTCCGACATGCAGTCCAACAAATCATTATATATACTTCTGATAGTTAATGAATATATCAGAATTGTGAATATCTTGTAGTAGCTGCGTGTTCGGACTAGGTCAATTTGTGCGCATTTTACATGATGTAGACTCTTCGAAAAGTAATATGACAAACCAAAACCAGTACACACTAGTATAGTAAACAATAGATTATACTCGAAGTTTCTCGTCCACAGTATCCGTGATGACATGCATAAAGTTTAAAATTTACCTCAGTCACTGAAGTCGTTGTTGGGAAGGCTTGATTCTGTTGTTTTAGATCAACGTCCATAAAACCAATGTGACACATAAATGCATTCTTGACAATTTTATTAGTTTATCCGGTAATGCTTATTCTGGAAACTTGACGGAATAAGGCATATAGCACTTCCTTCTCAACAGAGACTCATGCTTCCTAACTGAGATCACGACTCTCAGATAAATTAATATCAGTACCGGTAGTTGCAATCGCCTATTCAGATGAAAAAATAGCATCAGAGGCGTCGCTAGTGGGGGGGGGGAGGGGTCGCCAGGTGCGAACGACCCCGCTTTGGACCCGCAAAAAAAAAAGAAAAACAAAAACAGAGAAAACGAAAAAAACAAACAAACAAACAAACAAACAAAAACAAACAAACAAAAAAAAAGCGAAAGGGAAGAGAAAGAAATAACTAGAGCCGTAGGCACTGAAACGGGGCTATTTAAATGTAAAATAGGCTGTTGAAATAGTTTCACTAACTCTTTGATGTTCCATCTCATGACGAAGAGCCATACTTGTAGTCTCACACATTCCTCTCAACAAGGATCTCTAGTGCATTAGTGTAATTGTACACATATATATATTTTTAAAGAAAACGCTGGGACAGATATTTATTATGAAACCAACCTGATGAAATGATAAAATAATGTCTTCACTGCATATTACCAATATTTGATTTTTTTTTACTTTTTTCAGATAATCGAAAGCATATCCTTCAGCAGTAAATAACAATACGAAGCTGCGCATCTGAAAACCCCTCGGCTCTGGGTAAATTCATAATGTATTCAATTTGAACCAAGATGTCAGGAACACCAAGCAGTCACGTCACAAATATACAGATTATCAAAAATTTTGCAAAATAGGAATGACCCCCAAGGTTTCCGTCCAATCAGAGAAACCGGTTTTCATTACATACGTTTCTTGATGCATCAATGATGTATACTAAATTTTACATCGAGCATTTAAACGGTATCAGAGATAGAGATCATTAATGATTTCGCATAAATTAAAGATGGCCGCTCATAATTCCCGCCACTCAGAGGAACTGATGTGGTTATTAATTGAAAGTCTCTTGATACACTAATGCTGTATACCAAGTTTCGAATAGAACACTGAAATGGTATCAGAGATATACATCATTAAAGATTTTGCATAAATTAAAGATGGCCCCCAACGTTTCCGCCCAATCAGAGAAACCAGAACTGTCATTTGTCGTAAGTCTCTTGATGCATCGATGATGTGTACCAAATTTTACATCGAACACTTGAACGGTATCAGAGAATGAGATCATTAATGATTTTGCATAAATTAAAGATGGCTGCCCATCCTTCTCTCCACTCAGAGGAACTGATGTGGTTATTCATTGCAAGTCTCTTGATACATCGATGCTGTAGACCAAGTTTGGTATAGAACACTTAAATGATATCAGAGATATATATTATTAAAGTTTTTGCATAAATTAATGAAATATAACCAGAACGACAATGCCAAATGGATGAAGGCATGTGGTGCGATGTTTTCAATATCGATGCATGCTCATAATTGCGAAAAAAATCGTGAAAATAGAATCATGTGCATGCAATATGATCAGTTTTATTTCCGGAAAAACGTTCAAAACGCATCTCCGGCAATCTAGGACCCCGGAGCTTCCGGGGCCTAGTCGGCCGCTGGACCCCCGCCTGTTAGGACTAAGCCCGCACCAGCCGTCTGACTCGAGATGACGTAATGAATTCAAGTTCGTTATTTTCGATCCAGTCTTGGTTTCGGAACACATCTATTTGAGTGTAAGTAGCTGTTGATTAAATCCAGGACGCAGACGAAAAGGTTCGTCGATGATGGACGTTGTAATTTCTGGTTGGACTCTGTAACTGTGTGGTGGTGATTTAGTCACAGGTCAACAAAAGTAAAAGAATTTTGGCAGAGATCATCCATGTTATCACTGTCAGGCAGTTTGTCGTTATACCCTGGTCTACTTTAGTCCGGCATGCAGTCCAACAAAACGTTATACATACTTTTGTGAGTATCTTGTAGTAGCTGCTTGTCGGACTAGGTCCATTTGTGCGCATTTTACATGATGTAGACTCTTGAAAAAGTAATATGACAAACCAAAACCAGTACACACTAGTATAGTTAACAATAGATTATACTCGAAGTTTCTCGTCCACAGTATCCGTGATGACATGCATAAAGTTTAAAATTTACCTGTCACTGAAGTCGTTGTTGGGAAGGCTTGCTTCTGTTGTTTTAGATCAACGTTCATAAAACCAATGTGACACAAAAATGCATTCCTGACAATTTTATTAGTTTATCCGGTAATGCTTATTCTGGAAACTTGACGGAATAAGGCATATAGCACTTCCTTCTCAACAGAGACTCATGCTTCCTAACTGAGATCACGACTCTCAGATAAATTAATATCAGTACCGGTAGTTGCAATCGCCTATTCAGATGAAAAAATAGCATCAGGGGCGTCGCTAGTGGGGGGGGGTCGCCAGGTGCGAACGACCCGCAAAAAAAAAGAAAAACAAAAACAGAGAAAACGAAAAAAACAAAACAAACAAAAACAAACAAACAAACAAACAAACAAAAGCGAAAGGGAAGAGAAAGAAATAACTAGAGCCGTAGGCACTGAAATTGGGCTATTTAAATGTAAAATAGGCTGTTGAAATAATTTCACTAACTCTTTGATGTTCCATCTCATGGCGAAGAGCCATACTTGTAGTCTCACACATTCCTCTCAACAAGGATCTCTAGTGCATTAGTGTAATTGTACACATATATATATTTTTTTAAAAAACGTTGGGACAGATATTTATTATGAAACCAACCTGATGAAATGATAAAATAATGTCTTCACTGCATATTACCAATATTTGTAAAAAAATTTCACTTTTTTCAGATAATCGAAAGCATATCCTTCAGCAGTAAATAACAATACGAAGCTGCGCATCTGAAAACCCCTCGGCTCTGGGTAAATCCATAATGTATTCAATTTGAACCAAGATGTCAGGAACACCAAGCAGTCACGTCACAAATATACAGATTATCAAAAATTTTGCAAAATAGGAATGACCCCCAAGGTTTCCGTCCAATCAGAGAACCGGTTTTCATTACATAAGTTTCTTGATGCATCAATGATGTATACCAAATTTTACATCGAGCATTTAAACGGTATCAGAGATAGAGATCATTAATGATTTCGCATAAATTAAAGATGGCCGCTCATAATTCCCGCCACTCAGAGGAACTGATGTGGTTATTAATTGAAAGTCTCTTGATACACTGATGCTGTATACCAAGTTTCGAATAGAACACTGAAATGGTATCAGAGATATACATCATTAAAGATTTTGCATAAATTAAAGATGGCCCCCAAGGTTTCCGCCCAATCAGAGAAACCAGAACTGTCATTTGTCGTAAGTCTCTTGATGCATCGATGATGTATACCAAATTTTACATCGAACACTTGAACGGTATCAGAGAACGAGATCATTATTGATTTTGCATAAATTAAAGATGGCTGCCCATCCTTCTCTCCACTCAGAGGAACTGATGTGGTTATTCATTGCAAGTCTCTTGATACATCGATGCTGTATACCAAGTTTGGTATAGACCACTCAAATGATATCAGAGATATATATTATTAAAGTTTTTGCATAAATTAAAGATGGCCGCCAAGGTTTTCAGTCAATCAGGTATCGATTTAAAGTATCTGTATGCATCGATGATGTATACCAACTTTCATATAAAATAATTGAATGGTAACAGAGATATGTATCATTATCGATTTTGCATAAATTAAAGATGGCCTCCAGGATTTCCAGCTAATCAGAAAAGCCGGTTTGGTAATTCATTGAAAGTCGTTTGATGTATCGATGATGTATACCAACTTTCGTATTGAACAGTTGAATGGTTTCCGAGATATGGATCATTATCTATTTTGCATAAAATTCAAGATGGCCGCCAAGGTTTCCACCCAATCAGGTCCCAATTCAATAGGCTTCTGGTCCTTGACTAGGTAAATAAGCATACCAAATTTGGAATTCTTCAGTGGAACCGTTTTCCATCTATCTCGCTCACGTACTGACCTACGAACAGACAGACGTACAAGACGACAATACCCCATGGCCAAAATTGGCCGAGGGGTAAAAATGAGTATTGAGATACAATGTAAAATCCTCATGGTTAGATGGACTGGAGCTATGCTGGGATGCATCCTCTCATGGCATCATATTGTTTATGTACCTCCTCCCTAGTATATTACAGTTCTATGTGGTTATCTCCCCTGTCACCTTACAGCTTCAAAACTGTGATATGCAGAGCTCTTTCTGTAGATTAGGGAGAAATGCTTGCAACATTCCATGAATATTTCAGAAGTAGAATGGAAAGAAAACATTTCTGAATACAGGGAAATTATTACGTAAATGATTTGACCACCACTGGAGTTTAGAAACTTACTATCAAAAGATAATGCAGAGGGTCTTGAGGGGTAAGTTTAAATGACGAAAATTCCAAACTGTAACTCAACACACATATTTCATGAAAATGTAAATGAATACAGGCAAAGTGAAATATCCCATTGTTTTCTACAATGAATTACACTTATACTGGTATTATTTAATACTAAATTACTGCCCAAACACGCTTTCTAATGAGAATGAGTTAGTCCCACAAAATCACTCAACATGCGCCTCTCAAAATCTGTGGTTTAGCAGACGACATATTTTGAGCACGAAAGTAGTGCCACTGGAAAATGAACGAAAACACGCATAAAATTAGATAAATGGAAATGTAACTTAAACATATCAGACCTGCAACTATACGCGAACATTAAAAACACAGAAACCTGGACACTCTAAAGAAGGAAGTTTCAGACCTCTTTCTTGTCGTGTAAGGACTCTATATTTTGCTCTGTTAGCAAGACACAGAGCTGGTGCTCAATTTTTTCTGACTACAAGACAGGACCGTTAGTCCCTACGGGCCTACATCGCCCCGTGAAAAATGTTACAAGTCCGTTTCAAGAAACGCAAGCATGCTCCGTTCCAGTAGTTACGCGTCAGTTCGCTCAACAATGGGATCACCATGACTTTCCGCTTTGGCGCTCATGAACATACACTATGGTCATAAAGTGGATTATGAAAGAGCTGTAGCTCTGTTCATGAAACTCCACCCTCGACGGATACAGCAGACGCACCCTCGACGGATAAAGCAGGCGAATTTTCTATTCAATTAATAATTAACACTAAACGGCCACTTTTGATTTAGGGGGGCCCGAATATCTTAGCCCCCCCCCCCCCTACTTTTCAGCATCCCTAACTGACCATGTCACCACATAAAAATTACAGATAGAGTGCCAGGACGTGTAGTGGTGTGTTATAGGCCTGTTTTGTTTGTGTCAAACCAGGAAGTCAAATGAAGTCAAATGACCCTCGCCTGTTGGGCTGTGAGGATTTCCTTGTTTTATCTTTGTGTGAATGAATCGTATCGGTAGGCATATTGATTTCCCTCCCAAGAACTAAAAGTCATCGTTTGGTATTTTTGAAATATAACTAGAACGACAATGTCAAATGGATGAAGGCATGTGGTGCGATGTTTTCAATATCGATGCATGCTCATAATTGCGAAAAAATCGTGAAAATAGAATCATGTGCATGCAGTATGATCAGTTTTATTTCCGGAAAAGCGTTCAAAACGCATCTACGGAAATCTAGGACCCCGGAGCTTCCGGGGCCTAGGCGGCCCCTGGACCCCCGCCTGTTGGGCTGTGATAGTGGTCCCCCACTTTCAATTACGTTCCGACGCCACTGGGTTAGCCTACGAGGTATATCGGCCCAAAGCATTATTATTGTGTTTTCAAGATGACAAGAGTATAAACTATAATACTGATACTTGACAAATGTTGTTTTAGTTTAATTGTTGGAAATCGCTCAGAGTGCATCTCACGCCATCTAAGGTCTCAGAGCTGTATAATATAACCCTAAATCTGCATACATTATGTTCAGATTTAATTCCGGGAAAACGCTTAGAACGCGTCTCCGGCGATCTAGGACCCCGGAGCTTCCGGGGCCTAGGCGGCCCCTGGACCCTCGCCTAAAGTGCTATGATAGTCCACCCCCCTTGAAAAATCCTAGCGACGCCCATGAGCATGTGGTCCAATATAGATCGCTTTGGGACATGTTATGACAGTCTGATTAAAACTCAGACTTAATAACCGCTCCTCTATCGGACATGCCGCTAATTAATATCTGGGACACATTTGCGTACACTTCACCATCCATAAGATGTCTTACCTCGTATAGCTGACCCAGATGGTTGCAGGTTGATCTGGGACAGTCTGTATCTTAAATCTATCGCGCATGACAGACTGGCGACCAATCACCGTCCAACTTTAACGAGCGAATACAAGGACGCAATGCTGTAAACAGAAAAGCAGTTATATTTGCTTGTGAACGCATTATCTCGATAAAAAGAGAACTGGACTAATGGGCCCTATGTCTGGTTCACTTCGGACTGACCTTGAATTGTTTCCAAATGTCACAGGTCAAAGTGTGAAAATGTGTCATGCATGTAGGCCTATTTGCTTGTGAATACTTCAGGAGCACATTGATCTAGAGTATCTATGTATGCCACAATGCTGCCACAAAAGGTCAAAGGTCACATATGTCAAAATGTTAACATCATGTATATATGATCATAAACACAATGTTTATACAATTATTTCAGCTGCAGTCTTATTTACACAACGCTTCCTCGTATAAAAAAATATATGCTTTGTCCAGAGTTTCTTTTTGAAAGTAATATGCGCTTTCAGACAGGCTATCAGGCGGGGGACCCGCTAGCTCGGCTCAGTCAATTCCACAAACAATGGAAATGTTTTTTGTTTATCCATGTCTGTGTAGATGTATGATCAAGCGTTGAGTTTTCGATCTCTGAGACACCTATCTGCAAGCGGATGGACTATTTTGTAAATATGTTATGGTGAATTGTTACATGAAGTGACTAGTTTTCGTTACTTTAGCTATATTTCTGAAACATATATAAGGGTAGATATGGTGAATATAATGGTGACATGTTATTTTAGATGGTCCATTGCTGAGGGCAGGAGGAGGGGTATTATTCCAGTCTGCCGGTCAACCATTCCCAGGGACGGTCATCATTCACATATACTTGGCATTCTCAAAGAGAGCCGTGTCTACCCGCGGGAGACCAAAGCGACTCTCATGTAAACTGGTGACATTTTGAATCTCCAATCTCAAAGCGAGGCAGCATGACATCACTCGTTCGACCGGGACTATTCATTCTCAAAGCGAGCCGTGTCTACCCGCGAACTATTTCCTGTATTAGATAACTCGCTTTCACGGCCAAGTATACATACCGACAATAATTTGTTCGCGATTGATATGCTCCGAAACGGAAAGAGTCATTTCCCAATTATATAGCCCACGTTATGTTTAGCAATTCGCTTCTAACTCGGCGGAGTCAGCAGGTCAATGACAAGCCGGATACAGACGAAAAATCATACGCCGCCTACTCACCCCCCAAATTTTGGGGGGATGGCTCCCATTTACGCGTGAGACTCTTTCTCGCAGTAGGGAGTCTCGCGAGACGAGAATGATATACTTGGCAATCATTCCATGGTGGGGGACTACATGTACAATTTCTGAAGGGAGACGATTATTCCTGTCCGCCGGTCAATTACTTCTGAGGCGTAAACCAGTCCTGTAGGTCAAACCGGTGTGGTGGATAAGAATGTCATGGTGATCAGTGTTCCTTTTCTTATCCTTTTCTATTGCAACCAAGGACGGACACTTGTCCCCAATGTAGAGAAAATTATCCCCAGCTGGGTTAGGAGATAGGACCCGGACACTCATAGCCACCGGACATTCTTAGCCTCCACGCCGGCATTCATATATGCTGGACCTGATAATATGACAACGATACCTACAGGTGGCGAGGAGACATTCTTGAGAGACTATTTTTCTTGTATGCATGCTCGTCAATGTTTTACTGGTGGACAATCACTCCTGGAAGCACGATTATTCCTGTATGCCGATTAAGGGTGCGAACACTGATTCCTGGGACAATGGTGGCAGGCGCTGTCATTCCTGCGGGAGGAGACAACTCTTGCTGGGCCGCGGTCACGGTCACTATAGTTCTATCAAAGGTCATTGAGTGCATATCCCGTCGCGTGACCCTTTTGTGTATTCCTCCACGATGATGCGGTCACTTCCGGCGGTGATGCGGTCACTTCCAGTGATAAGCCTCCGTTGAAAAAAAACAAGTCCCAAGCAAAATTGAACGCATCACCAAAGGAAGTGGCCACATTTGCCGGAACTATGGCGGCCCAGCAAACCTTATCTGCCCCTGAATGCGACCAAAGATGCTCTTAATCTCCATGCGTTGAGGTCTGTCGATCAGTTGTGATGAACTGTCGCAACCCGGGGTCTCCCATGCATGGCATGAGACTCACACTCACAGACCTCGGCGTAATGGTACCCCAAGCCCATGATGTAGGCTCGGTTCTTCTGTACATCCTCCCGCTGGGCTTGGGGACTAAGTCCTCGACGGTCATAGCGGTGGTGGCCGTGAGCGTTGACCGTGAGGCCAAACACGTGCCCGGGCCAATAGCACTCATGAAATTAAAAAACGTTCGGCTGTTGATTTATGATGGCGAATCTACAGGGCTAAGTAGCACTGTTTTGTCAGAGATTTTTTGAAAATTTAAAATTTAATTTTTTCAAATGTTAAAATTTTAATTTTTTCAAATTTTCAATTTTTTTTTTTTTTTTTAACATCTTTGAAACACTAAATTATTATATAGCTTACTATAATACTCATACATGGTCATATTTTAAAGCGCGAGCCCGTGTTTGCCAAGCATGGAGAATTACACTATATACCCTATACATAGACCAGGTTAACAACATGGCCTCGAAAATGACGCTGAGAGAAAACGCTACCTTCTTTTAAATCGGTCTAGCGATCGAACCAGCGCATGAAATGTGCCAAAGTTGTATGCCATTGAACGAGGACATGCTATAGTTTATGTCGACGTGTCATTATCCCAACAACTGTTACTAATTATCACTGTACACCCAGATGAAGTCCGATGTTAAGCTGAATTTTCTTTACTCGGACAAGATCGTGGCCAGGAAATGTCAGTGTAAACCGCACTGGACAGGCAGTTTTGGCCAGTCATCTCTTCAATCACCGCATAAATTGGTCTGTTTTTTCAAGCAGGGTGTCAATACATAACGTACCGGTGCTGACATCACTCCATGACATCGCCCTATGGTAAATCCATGCGTGTTTTCTTGTATTCAAACCATTTAACTGCAAACCCGGCTTCCCGCTGGATTTTCGTCTGGCCGAGTCGGCGATAAAAGCTCAACGCTGATTGGTCGGAATATTATCCAAATAAAACGAGGTACCAATCAGCGTCGAGCTTTTATCGCCGACTCGGCCAGAAGAAAATTCAATTTTAAATTTTCAAAAACATCTCTGACAAAACAGTGCTACTTAGCCCTTTGGGCGAATCCGTCTACGGGAAGGCGCCGATCTCCAATTCGTGTTTTCGTGCTGTTGGCTTGATGGCGAATGATGACGCCGAGGCAATGCCAGACGCAGTCGAGCCAATATTGTGCCAGGCGTGTACGGGACCGTTGTGCCTTGAATTGATCGCCTTGAAAGGCAACACACCCACGGATCCCCTCTTATTACTTTATACGGCTTGTTCTATGACCCTTGTCCGCTTGAAGACCAATACATTATGACGCCACCCTTATTGAATTGATCCACGGCACATGGAACAACTTTTATGGAGGGTTTTTTTTCATGAGAATTAAAAGGTTTTTTTCAAGCGTGATATTATCAATACCAAGGAGGAATTGTAGGCATTTTGTAAACTTCAATTTGCAATACACGCTGTGAAAACGGATATCGATATTTCGCAAGATCCAGGCCATTTCTGTCCAAGGGGTTATTGCTTTAAAAGTTACTCCAAAAGTTTACAGAGTGCAAAGTATAATTCACATTTGCCAAATGGATGTATATTACATAATCGAAAAGATGATGGTGAGTTGTGTAACAGTTGAATATTCAGCGGAATTGAATAATCGTGAGCTTTCTCGATCACTGTCAAGAAAGAAAGGTGATGTAACCTATACAGCAGTTAATATAATCCCCCCCCCCCCCCTTCCTCTTATGCTGAAGTTCGATTAGAAGTTATGGTGCAGGAAAAGCTGCACAAAAACGCACATCGTTATCATAATGCCATAAGAGTTCGTGTCGTGCTGGATGACTGAATATTCCATTGTTATACTATGAGTTGTGTGCCGGTATGATAGAATTTACCGATCTGAGCACATGATACTACACGGTCTGTACGATTTATCGTCAGGGAGATCAGCAAGTATGCCACAAATTATAAAATATCGATTTTCTCAGGCTCTGTGTGTCTTAGGAAGGCGAAATTGTTATCAAATTATGGCTTATTGAGGTCATTGAATGCGGGACTTGCACAATACAGGGTTCCGGCCTCGGCCGCTAGGATCGCCTTTGTCTTTATTCCCGTTTTATCCCACTTCTATCGTCTGCTAGGCACAGCTGTATAAACGTTTCCGTTGGAATTCCCGTAGGTATAAGCAAACCCTATACCGCAAGATATCATACAGGTAGTTGTCATTTGAACTCCGCTAAAATCAACAAGCAGCCAGAGGATGCTAGGTCCCCCGCCGAAATGGCAGCAATATCTTTAAGTATTGTTGGTCTCAGGTGATATACATGAGGGAGGGACCTACTTCTTCATAGGCGCTAGATGGAAAATGATCATTTTGCCTGCCCAAGTTTTAAGATCAACTCAGAAAGGTTAAGTGAATGTTGATTGCTGGCTAAAATGAATGACCAAACTGTTTTATCTGATTGGATGGGTTTTCAGATGCGCAGCTTCATAATATGTTTAGAATAATGTATAATTTGGTAAACATGAAAATATGTCAGGTATCGCTAGTTCAAAATGGTCTTTTAGGTGAATAAATATGACAAACTGAAATTATATAATCCAGTAGCAGTGACGTCACACTGCCTTAATACATATATTTCAAACTTTGTATGCACCTTCCAATGCTTCATTCAAGCTTAAGGTGTGTATACTTTGAGTTTCAACACATTTAATTTTCTCAATTTTGGTGAAACATGCACATTAGAACAGTGAGTCTGTGTTAAAATTCAAAGTATACACACCTTAAGCTTGAATGAAGCATTGAAAAGTGCATACAAAGTTGGAAATATATGTGTTAAGGCAGTGTGATTTCACTGGACCACCAAAGAATACCATGCTTCATTTGCAATTTACCCTTGTGTAATAAAATCGTAAAAAATTACAATAAATATTTTCTGACACTGTTCGCAATGGTTTTTCATTTGATGGAAACTTTACTTGAGTGTTTACGATCACTTTGAACAATTAAAGTATTATTTTATTTTCTTTTGGAAATAAACACTGCTATATGGCAGTATTCTTAATCATTGATTTCATATGTGTCAGGCCTTGTAATTTATGGGGCTCATCAGCCCAGGTCCCAAGATTTATTAACCCAGTAAACCACAATCAATCCAAAAAATCAATGTGTGGGCACAGCTTTTGAATTGAGATCAGCTGTTAGGAATAAATCCACCCTGTTGTCAGCCATAAGCAACCTGGTGCAATTTTTGTCCTTCTGGTCCTGTATCATGGTACATGTACAGTCCTAACGATTTGGGAGATGGTCTCCGCGATACTCAGTGTCTCGCCACCTACAGGCAAATGTTGCTGGAATGCAATACCGACTGACGTCTTGTCGCAAGGATGGCAGTATTCTTAATCATTGATGTCATATGTGTCAGGCCTTGTAATCGGAATGATGCAACTAAGTGTTAGGAAGTTATCGATTGCGAAAAATTCGAACAGACATGCACGGACGTACACAGACATCAACAGACACAAAGAAGCAACCCAGTAGCGCCACCTTGTGGCAGATGTTGTCGAAATGCAACACCGAATGGCGTCTTGTCACAAGGAATGCATTTGCCGAATTCCAGAACAATCCAACGAAGAATTAGGGAGTTATCGCCTCGAACACACATGCACGGACATACATGGACATCCACAGACACAAAGAAGCAACCCAGTGGCGCCACCTTCAGGCAGATGTTGTCGAAATGTAACACCGAATGGCGTCTTGTCACAAGGAATGCATATGCCGAATTTCAGAACAATCCGACGCAGAATTAGGGAGTTATCGCTTCGAACACACATGCACGGATGTACACGGACATCCACAGAAACAAAGAAGGAACCCAGTGGCGCCACCTTCAGGCAGATGTTGCTGAAATGCAACACCGAATGGCGTCTTGTCGCAAGGAATGCATATGCCTAATTTCGGAACAATCCAACGAAGCATTAGGAAGTTATCGCCTCGAACATGCATGGACGGACATCCACGGACACAAAGGAGCAAGAACCATTTTAAAGTCCCCGGCCGCATTGCGGCGGGGGTCAATAAATACCGCGACGTCGGCATTAGCTGACAATGGGTTTAAATGTGTATTCATGCCAGCATGCTGTACAAGAGAGCTCCTTACATGACGAATATGCCGGGAATGGAGCTTTCAAAGCCGCTCTGAAAGACCAGCTCACTGCCCAGCAGACGATAGAAGTGGGATAAAACGGAAATAAGGACAAAGGCGATCCTAGCGGCCGAGGCCGGAACCCTGTATTGTGCAAGTCCCGCACTGGAATTGTTACAAATACTCAGACCCGGGGTATTCAGAGTCTATTAATTTCATTCTTGGGTGGGTGGGGGGAGGGGTGTTTGCTCGTTTCATTGCTCCTCGGGCTAGAAGACTACCGTAAAATGCTTTCAAAAAATCAAGTTGGACATCATGATGACGTCACAGTGACGTCATCCTTTTGGAAGATATTTTTCGGCCGATGTTTCGCTTAGAATACCAGTGCGATGGAGAGTCCTTATTCAGGCTACATAAATTAGTTTTGTTGGTTGAGAAATATAATGAAAAATGAACGGAAAACAACGAGAAACGCTACTTTCTGAGGGCAACTCATTGCAACCATTTTGAATTTAGCCATGATCTTTACACTCAGATGTAGACGACCGACCAAGGACTCCAAATGGGACTTTTGATGGCATTGTTTGTTAAACTGGATACTCATGATATATTAGTTCTTTGTGTGAAAGGGTTCAAGGTGGGAAGAGATACTATACTATGGAATATTACATTGGGCTAATTTTTAGCTCTTTTCCATAATTCTTAGGGATTAATCGTCATGTGTTAATTCAAAATGGCGATCATGTGGGGTTACCCGTAAATCACGTTGTGCAAATTTGTTAACATCATTGGGTCTCACATAAAAGTCTAACACTTTATGCCTATTTTGAATCTGTTTGCTTAATTTCAGGTGGAAATATGATGGTTTAATTCAAAATAGCGAACATGGGGTATTCTGAAAATCACACCTTTTCATGTTGCTCGAGTAGTTCGAGGCATTATTCTTAGCCCACTGAGCAAATTTATCAAAACCGAGGGATCTCTATGCATAGCCTAAACCTTCCGCCCATTTTGAATCTATTTAATACATATCCCTAAGATCGAGATTTGATGGTCAACTTCAAAATGGCGACCATATGGTGTCATCTGAAAATCAATTTTTTTATGTTGCTCGTATAGTTCAAGCCATTATTCTTAGCTCATTGTTCAAATGTATCAACACCGTGAGATCTCCTGACATCTTACGCCCATTTTGTATATATGCCCAAGATCCCGATTTGATGATGAAATTCAAAATGACGGCCATATGGGGCCATCCGAAAATTATACTTTTTTATGTTGCTCTTATAGTTCAAGGCATTATTCTTCGCGCATTCTGCAAATTCATCAAAACCGATGGATCTCTAAGCATAGCCTGCATCTTTTGCCGAGTTTGAATCTATTTATATCCTGAAGATCAAATTATGATGGTCAAATTCAAAATGGCAGCCGTGCAGGGTCATATGAAAATCCTGCTTTTTCATGTTGATCGTATAGACCAAGGCATTGTACTTGATTGATTGAGCAAATTTTTCAAAAACGAAGGATCTCAATCATAGCCAAATACTTTGTGTCCATTTTGAATATATTTGCTTGTCTTCAGATTAAAAACGATGGTTAAATTAAAAATGGCGATCATAAGGAGTCATCTGGAAAGTCCTGATTTTTTTCATGTCACTTTTATAATGCATGGCATTATTTTTAGACGAGGCACAAACTTGTTTAAATTGAGCAGAATAACACCAGGAGTATATAGCAAGCAAAATAGGTCTCATTCTCCCCACTGCGCATGCGCGAGATCCCCAAAAACGGGGATCTGTGTGGAGGTCTGCGCAAGTATGACGTCACTCCCGGTCTTGTTGAATTGGGCGTGACCTTGGGGGCATGTATTCCTCCGCGGTGATGCGGTCTGGCGGTGATGCGGTCTGCCTCCGCGGACAGAAAGTAGTCCCAAATACGTGGGTTTTCGTGAGAATCATCTGGAATGTTCGGCAATCTTCAGGGGCCGCTAGTGGACCGATTGGGTCCAGTGACGTGTCAAAGTGAAGCCCTCCTCCAGGGCTATCAAGTCATTGGTGTATGTAAAATTAGGATCTTTTCCCGAAAATATAAAAAGCGGAACACGGACTTTACCCCTACAATAGGAGAAAACCCCTATCAACCATATCCAAAAGAGCTAATATCGGTCCCCCGGGCTTATCGGGGCCTGCCTATCAAGTCATGGGTGGGTGCATGTAAATTGAGGATTTGTTCCCGAAAATATAAAAAGCGGAACACGGACTTTACTCCTACAATAGGGGCCTGTATTATACAATATACGGGAAAATGCGTATATGGGGTATGGGGGTGGTCATTTTTGGGGGGGGGGGTTCTACTATGGGTTGTTTGGTCTTGTTTTTAATATCTCACCACGGAAAACACGATGGGAAGGGTCTCGAAGGTAAGCGGTGAAACTTTTTGAAAAGTACCGGGTAGGTCTGTATATAGGCCCATATAGGCCCATACTGGCTATAGGGGATAGGGCCATACTGGGAAATTCACACATGTTCATTGCGATATGGGTTGTTTGGTCTTGTTTTTCACGTCTCACCATGTAGAACACGATGGGAGGGGTCCCGAAGTTAAGCGATGAAATTTTTGGAAAAGTCCAGGTACCGGGTAGGTCTGTATATAGCTAAATAATATATAGCCCTCAAGAGTATGAGGGCTATAGGTCGGCCCCAGTCACCTCCAGCGAGGGTTTTAGATAATTTTATTACGAATCACCCACCTCTGAAACTGCCGTACATCTAATCTCTATCCCCTCCTGCGCACTATTCTAAAATCTTGAGCACTATTGTGAAATAGTGACGCATATATCGCCGTCTGAATTTTCCAGTCGTGAACTTCAACTCTCTGCGCCGCCATGTTGGTGACGTCACTGTATATGGTTAACATGGCGCGTTTAAAGTGGAATTCGACTGGAAAATTCAGACGGCGATATATTCGTTACTATTTCACAATAGTGCTCAAGATTTTAAAATAGTGGGCAGGAGGGGATAGAGATTAGATGTACGGCAGTTTCAGAGGTGGGTGATTCGTAATAAAATTATCTAAAACCCTCGCTGGAGGTGACTGGGGCCGACCTATAGCCCTCATACTCTTGAGGGCTATATATTATTTAGCTAGTCTGTATATAGCCCAATATAGGCTTACTGGCTCAGTGGATAGGTCCATACTGGGTGGACGTTTTGGGGTCTAGGTGAGCCGCTATTGGGCATATGGTGTCGCATGAGGTCTTATTTTGAAGCTCTCGTGGAGGAGCATCCGACTGGACAAATGTATCGGCCGTGTTTACTATTCTGCGCATGCGCAGTCTGGCCGTAGTATAGAAATCAGGCATTTTGGGGGTGCGTAGAGGTGTGTTTGGGGTAGAGATGGACCACTATTGGTCCAAGTTGGTCGTGGGAGGTGTCAAAGTGACGCTTCTGTAGGCTAGAGCCAGAATGGCGTGTTTCTTATTGCAAGTCGCGTCAATCTGCAAATGCGCAGTTGGGTGTAATAAGTAAAGTGGTTATTTTGGGGTGTGCGGGTGTGTGTGTTTGGGGTAGACATGGACCATTATTGGTCCGAATGTGTCGTGAGAGGTGCCATTTTGTAGCTCTCGGGGTGTAGACTCCGATTTGAGGGCTGTCCACAGCATCTGTGACGTCATCAGTACGAGCAGTAGCGGTCATTTTGGGGGTGCGTGGGGGTGTGATTGGAGTAGAGATGGACCACTATTGGTCCGTATGCGTCGTGGGAGGTATCATTTTGTAGCTCTCGGGGTGTAGACCCCTATTTGAAGGGATGTCCACAGCATCTGTGACGTCATCGGCGGCGTCATCAGTACGAGTAATAACGCAAGCGGGCATTTTGGGGAAGGAAGATATTTGGTGTAGAGATGGACCATCCTTGGTCCGAATGCGTCGTGTGGGGTATCATCTTGGAGTTCTCGTGGTGCAGACCATCATTTGAGGAATGTCCAAGTCATCTGTGACGTCATTGGTGACGTCATCAGTAGGAGTAATAGCGAAAGTGGGCATTTTGAGGGTGCGTGGGGGTGTGTTTGAGGTGGACATGTACCATCCTTAGTCCGAATGCGTCGTGGGAGGTGTCAAAGTGAAGCTCTCGAGGTGTAGACCACGACTTGAGGCATGTCCATGTCATCTGTGACGTCTTTAATGACGCCATCAGTAGGAGTAGTAGCGAAAGCGGGCATTTTGGGGCCGTGAAGGAAGGTGTTTTGGGGTAGAAATGGCCATCCTCGGTCCGAATACGTCGTGTGAAATGGCATCTTTTAGCAACGCCCGCCAACGCCAAGCTCAACGCTTCAACGCCCTGGTGAATTAGCCCCAAAGCTCTGATTTTCGTGGAATTGTCACTAATTCATTTGAAATGCAGTGACGCCCGTCAACGTCCGTCGTTACGCCTTAACGCGTGGAGTCGCCTTTCATTTCAAGCGGTAGTAAGGTATACTGTTCATAGATCGCCATGACTGTTTTCCTGATGCAGGGGCGCATTTGGTTGCACGCCTGTTGTAATTTATCCTGTCCAGCGTCCTCGATCACTGCAGTGTGAGTATTGATAGCTGCTGTCACAATACGATCCCAGAAAGTAGGTTCTGCCTCACTTTCCTGGGATGTAGGCTGACTATCTGATGTTAAGCTCTCCGTATCAGTAGACAGACTGTCAGCAATCTCTGTTTCGGTATCAGTCGATACACTCTCAGCAGTCTCTGTATCAGCATCCGCCTCAACGGACTCCTCGGGGTCTTCAATTCCATGTATATTTTTCTGGTGTCGCATCATATCGTAATGTCTGGTGAACATGCGTTCACACTCAGAAGTATAGGCCATGTTGACGGTTGAACGTCGACTGTGCGTGTTTTGGGAATACACTTGCTTTCATAGACAGTAACACCCGCCAACGCCCACTGTTACGCCTTAACGCCCTATCTGTACGCCTTAACGCTCGTCTCAACGCCTTAACACCCATCTTAACGCCTTAGCACACTTTCTTAACGCTTTAACGTCGTTTAATGATGCGTTCGAACAGATGTTTCTTTTGTGCTATTGCTCTGACATACGCTTTCCAGTTCATGCCCGAGGTTTTCAACATCGACGCTGTTTTCTCAATTTCCATATGAACCACATCCTTATCCAACAATTGCATACGTGTCACGAAGTCGACATACTGCTGACGTAAAGCCCATCGTAGTCTGGGTGCCAATCTGTTATGGCCTAAAGTTGCGGCTTCTTTTTTCGAATATCCTTTGTGTTGAAACTTGTTTTCTGTGGCCCTCAACGTCTCGCCCATCTCGTCGTCCATACTTTCTTTGAACAAATCCTTCCATAGCCTCGAGTTCACATTATGTTCATTCCCTTGTACGGGTTCGGGTTGGTCCTTCACGGTTGGGTGATATTCCGGAACTGATGGTATGAAGCGGACCCGCTGTATGAGGATGGGTTGCTGCTGCTGCTCTGCCAGGTCTGGACTCGGCGAATGGTGTAGGGGTATATGACGTTGCGGTGATCTCTCGCCGGGTAACAGGTGGGTCGTCAGCCGGCGATCTTCGGGGGTATGGGCTTTTAAATCTACGAACAGATAGCCGTACGGACAACTTGTCGTCCCTTGAAACGCCTGCCTGAAATGGTCGATGTTCTGAGGATAAATTGGACAACCAAACACACGGATTTGTGCTCTGTTAATGGGATTGGAGAACAACACAAACTATTGGCAGTTCAAGGCAATATCCCTGGACGCCATCATCTAGCACTACCACGTTGGTCTGCTCGGGGGTCAAAGTAATACGGTTCGTTTATGTCGCGGGGAATTCCTGGGACGAAGCTCGCATTCTGTGACCTTGTAACGTTCTGTCAGAGAACCTTCTTTCGTCGCGATATTATGCTCAGGCACATTCAAAGCAAACACAAGCAAGAGACACAGCCGAGTCCCGCTATAGTTCAACAAGAGCAGTAGAGCATCCCTATACGATGACGGTGAGCGGCCCTACGGCATGTGGAAAGACGTCCTGGGTGATGAAGTTCTCAGCGGAAGGTGTGGCAACCCCAACTCCGATACGTGTCGTTTGGTGTTATAGTCAATGGCAGCCCGCCTACGAAACTACAAGGTTACAGAATGTGAGCTTTGTCCCAGGGATTCCCCACGACATAAACGAACCGTATTACTTTGACACCAAGCAGACCAACGTGGTAGTGCTAGATGATCTGATGAGTGCGGCCAAGGACAATTCACACGTCGCCGACTTGTATACTAAAGGATCTTATCATCGGAATCTGTCCGTCATCTATTTGACCCAGAATCTCTTTCCTCAAGAGAAGGCGTCCAGAGAAATTGCCTAGAATTGCCAATAGTTTGTGTTGTTCTCCAGTCCCATTGACAGAGCACAAATCCGCGTGTTTGGTAGTCGAAGTTATCCTCAGAACATCGACCATTTCATGTAGGCGTTTCAAGGAGCGACAAGTCGTCCGTACGGCTACCTGTTCGTAGATATAAAAGCCCATACCCCCGAAGATCGCCGGCTGACGGCCCACCAGTTACCTGGCGAGGGATCACCGCAACGTCATACACCCCTACACCATCCGCCGAGTCCACACCTGGCAGAGCAGCAGCAGCAACCCATCCCCATACAGTGGGTCCGCCTGATACCATCAGTCCAGGAATATCACCCAACCGTGAAGGACCAACCCGAACCCGTACAAGGGAGTGAACATAATGTGAACTCGAGGCTATGGAAGTATTTGTTCAAAGAAAGTATGTACGCCGAGATGGGCGAGACGTTGAGGGCCACAGAAAACAAGTTTCAACACAAAAGATATTCGAAAAAGGAAGCCGCAATTTTAGCCCATAACAGATTGGTCCCCAGACTAGGACGGACTTTACGTCAGCAGTATGTCGACCTCGTGACACATATGAAATTGTTGGATAAGGATGCATTTCATATGGAAATCGAAAAGACAGCGTCGATGTTGAAAACCTCGAGCATGAACTGAAAAGCGGCGTATGTCAGAGCAATAGCACAACAGAAACATTTGTTCGAACGCATCATTAAACGACGTTAAAGCGTTAAGAAAGTGTGCTAAGGAGTCGAGATGGGTGTTAAGGCGTTGAAACGAGCGTTAAGGCGCACAGATAGGGCGTTAAGGCGTAACAGTGGGTGTTGGCGGGCGTTACTGTCTATGAAAGCAAGTGTATTCCCAAAACACGCACAATCGACGTTCAACCGTCAACATGGCTTATACTTGTTCTGAGTGTGAACGCACGTTCACCAGACATTACGATATGATGCGACACCAGAAAAATATACATGGAATTGAAGACTCCGAGGAGTCCGTTGAGGCGGATGCTGATACAGAGACTGCTGAGAGTTTATCGACTGATACCGAAACAGAGATTGATGACAGTCTGTCTACTGATACGTAGAGCTTGACCTCAGATAGTCAACCTACATCCCAGGAAAGTGAGGCAGAACCTACCGTCTGGGATCGTATTGTGACAGCACCAATCAATACTCACGCTGCAGCGATCGAGGACGCGCGACAGGATAACTTACATTACGCGTACAATCAAATGCGCCCCTGCATCAGCCATGGCGATCTATGAATAGTATACATTACTACCGCTTGAAATGAAAGGCGACCCAAGCACGGGTCCATCATGAAGACCAAGCGTCACTTAGGAGAGGATATGGGGCTACCACCCACCGAGGCCCAGGAAAATGCGATCAGAATGCGCAAACAACTGTTTCAGGACATGCTGCCCCAACAATATCCAGGCCTGCCCGTCGACGATTAAAACAAACGGATGAGAGCGAACATGGCCGAAGATGGGCCTTTCTTAAGGACGGATTCTGATTGGACAAGAGCAGCCGTGAATACATCTAACGGGCGAGAACGAATACGAAAGATACAGCGCCAAATGGTGGTCTCTGATTGGACAAGAGTCTTCTCGACATACCCAACGCGGCCTCCCCAGCGTGGGTATGATGTAACATTGGGGAGAATAAATTATATGAAAACTTGTTATTGTTGTTGTTGTTTTCTCATCTGTCATCCTTGTTTTTGTTGTTATTTTTCTCCCATCTGTCTATATCAATGCGTCCAGGCGTTATGCTAGGGCGTTAAGACGTAACAGCGAACGTTGACGGGCGTCACTGCATTTCCAATGAATTAGTGACAATTCCATGAAAATCAGAGCTTCTGGACTAATTCACCAGGGCGTCGAAGCGTTGAGCTTTGCGTTGGCGAGCGTTGCTACAAGATGGCACTTCACACGAAAATGCCCGCTTTCGCTACTACTCCTACTGATGACGTCACCAATGATGTCACAGATGACAGATGAGTCTACACCTCGAGAGTTTCACTTTGACACTTCTCACACGACGCATTCGGACTAAGAATGGTCCATGTCTACCCCAAACACACCCCACGCACCCCCAAAAAGCCCACTTTCGCTACTACTCCTACTGATGACGTCACCAATGACGTCACAGATGACGTGACATCCCTCAAATGATGGTCTGCACTACGAGAACTACAAGATGATACCCCACACGACGTATTCGGACCAAGGATGGTCCATCTCTACACCAAATACCTTCCTTCACTTCCCCAAAATGCCCACTTTCGCTACTACTCGTACTCATGACGTCGCCGATGACGTCACAGATGCTGTGGACATCACTTTAAATCGGGGTCTACACCCCGAGAGCTACAAAATGACACCTCCTACGACACATTCGGACCAACAGTGGTCCATGTCTAGCCCAAACACATTTTCGCTACTACTCGTACTGATGACGTCGCAGATGCTGTGGACAGCCCTCAATCGGAGTCTACACCCCGAGAGCTACAAAATGACACCTCCCACGATACATTCGGACCAATAGTGGTCCATGTCTAACCCAAACACACCCTCACGCACCCCCCAAAATGACCACTTTACTTACTACCCCCAACTGCGCATGCGCAGATTGACGCGACTTGCAATAAAAAACACGCCATTCTGACTCTAGCCTAAAAAAGCGTCACTTTGATACCTCCCACGACCCATTTGGTCCAAAAGTGGTCCATCTCTACCCCAAACACTCCCCCACGCACCCCCAAAATGCCTGCTTCCTATACTACGACCAGACTGCTCATGCGCAGAATATTGAACACGGCCGATACATTAGTCCGGTCGGATGCTCCTCCACGACAGCTTCAAAATACGACACCATAGGGCCACTAGGGGCTCACCAAGACCACAAAACGTCCACCCAGTATGGACATATCCACTGAGCCAGTAGGCCTATGGGGCTATATACAGACCTACCCGGTACCTGAACTTTTCGAAAAATTTCACCGCTTAAATTCGGGACCCATCCCATCGTGTTCTACATGGTGAGACGTGAAAAACAAGACCAAACAACCCATATCGCAATGAACATGTTGTAAACTTTTTGGTCGTCAAGATGTTGATATTATAGTTCTAACCCGGGCTTTCGTGCCGGTAAGATGATAGCCTGGCTTGGTTAGGGCGACCGGGCAACTTTACATGTACCCAGAACTAGCTTGCGAGTTCGCTGCTGGGTCTTTACAGCAGTCTGAAAGAAGTTCATAGCCCTGTATCTTTTGCCTCAAGAAATTCCATCAAGAAAGTCGTCATCAAGTTGTTACGAAGTTGAAGATTTTATTCCAGACTTCTGACATCAAAGGTGGTACAGACGATGGCCAAATGACAAACAAAGACAGCCCCTAAACGTTAAATTTAGACCTAAAGTTTCTGATACATTTCCTCGAGACGGAGTTCCAAAATTGTCTGCTCTAGGTAAATCAGGCTGTATATTTATACCATCGATTGACCGATACAACAACATATTTTTCAGTACTGTTTGGACATTTCAAATCATGAACATGCAATTTCGTAAACACAAAAGAAAACATTACGGGAGTATCAAGTGCACTCACAGCATGTTAAATGATGAGAACTGGAAAACACAGATCTGTGAATTGGGTCAAAAACATCCCTCCATATTTTTAACGATGCGAATAGGACACTGGAGTGTCAAAGAAATCAAAACATTTACCGGGGTATTACGACCTGCCATAGCTATAATATGCAACGTTATAAACCCATACAGGCAGGCATCATATATGACATCAAGACTATGCAATATTTAATATTCCATCAATAACTTGTAGAAAACCAATTATCATAAGATGCTGATATCTTACATATCTCCACTATTCTAAGTTGAATGATACCTTGTAAAGTACCATACAACTACAATAAGAATATACAAGAAAATAAATGTCCAGAAAAAGATGAAAGGGCAAAGAAGCCAGATGTGTTGTACCACTTAGCTGGTTGATCAGACCAGACAAAATGGAAAACCAACACATCTCCCTCCTTTAGGAACAGACAGTATGCATCCTGCCAGTCCAGTGACAAAAGAAGTAGAAAGAAAAAAGAAAAAAACAAAAACAAAAACAACAAAAATGGAGCTATATATCAAGACATTACAATGGAGGATACAAAGATGGAAAACCGGTAGTGGAGCATGACGGCCGGACATTAGTCGCCGCCACCTCCTGTAATTCAACACACTCGGGTGCATCAATAGGTACTGAGTTAGTACACAAAGGATTACAACAGGCGAAAAAACGATGATACAAGCGCTTCCGGAAACAACAAAAATAGAAAAATACAACAAAGCCGGCACACAAAATAACACCAAAAGAAATATATGTCAAAATGTCCGAGAAAGAAACGTCATTCGTCAATGTGTCAATGTCATCTAATGGACGAAGGGGAACTGAACTTACCTTGGATAAGGCATGCCATGGTGTGACACGCAAGTGATTGACAATCCGTGTAACATTAAGGAGGTGGGGAATAGATATTGTAGGGAGCTCAACGGTAGCGATCAGGAAGGAATAATGGTGCGAAGTCGTAGCGACACGCTTCACCTTCCAATCTACACCAGAAAAAGTACAATTACCTGGACTGAGCAAAAATAAACCATATTCCAAAAAATGAGAAATGGTTCGCTGGCCAGCACAATGCTCAGAGATACGTTCACCAAAAGTTTGTAATACAAATTCACCGGTAGAAAGTTCAAACAGCTTGCTGGAAGTATCGTTAGATCTGATAAGACGAATCATACATGCAGGGTTTGAGCTGTTCGTTAAGAGACTCATGATACATGGAATGTGATTCTTCTGCAACTGGACATTACCATAACACACGCGAGGAGATTGTCCGGAACATCCGCTGGGCACAAAATACCAACCAGTCTTAGTATCGAGACCAATATGATCAACAGGAAAAACAACTTGCAAATAATGTTCAGGAGCCTGGATCGGCATGGCCCAAGACTGCAACCCATACTCGACATATGCACCGTCATCGATTAATGGCAGTGTGGCCACATAAGTAAGAGTATCTGCATTCCAGATCGGATGAATAATGGCTAGTATCACATCATCTGCCCACTCGCGCACTTCTTTCGGAGACACACCGTCACATTTTTGAATAGCCGAAATATGGTCCTTTACACGCTCGCGTTCCAAACGTTGCTTTTCCTTCACATTCAAATCCCTCCAGACTGATTCTACAAGGCCTGTCACTCCCTCGGCGATGGCCTTTAACTCCTGGAGTTTTACTGGACTCTCCATTGTCCCTGATTAAGTAGGCAGCTGTCGTCGAATGCCAGATGGCGTTTCTCTGTTGTCTTCGTCTTGGCTATGGTAGAATTCCTCAGAGGCCCCAAGTTGGGCGCCAATGTAAACTTTTTGGTGGTCAAGATGTTGATATTATAGTTCTAACCCGGGCTTTCGTGCCGGTAAGATGATAGCCTGGCTTGGTTAGGGCGACTGGGCAACTTTACATGTACCCAGAACTAGCTTGCGAGTTCGCTGCTGGGTCTTTACAGCAGTCTGAAAGAAGTTCATAGCCCTGTATCTTTTGCCTCAAGAAATTCCATCAAGAAAGTCGTCATCAAGTTGTTACGAAGTTGAAGATTTTATTCCAGACTTCTGACATCAAAGGTGGTACAGACGATGGCCAAATGACAAACAAAGACAGCCCCTAAACGTTAAATTTAGACCTAAAGTTTCTGATACATTTCCTCGAGACGGAGTTCCAAAATTGTCCTGCTCTAGGTAAATCAGGCTGTATATTTATACCATCGACTGACCGATACAACAACATATTTTTCAGTACTGTTTGGACATTTCAAATCATGAACATGCAATTTCGTAAACACAAAAGAAAACATTACGGGAGTATCAAGTACACTCACAGCATGTTAAATGATGAGAACTGGGAAACACAGATCTGTGAATTGGGTCAAAAACATCCCTCCATATTTTTAACGATGCAAATAGGACACTGGAGTGTCAAACAAATCAAAACATTTACCGGGGTATTACGACCCGCCATAGCTATAATATGCAACGTTATAAACCCATACAGGCAGGCATCATATGTGACATCAAGACTATGCAATATTTAATATTCCATCAATAACTTGTAGAAAACCAATTATCATAAGATGCTGATATCTTACAATGTGTGAATTTCCCAGTATGGATTTATCCCCTATAGCCAGTATGGGCCTATATACAGACCTACCCTGGTACTTTCACCGCTTACCCCCGAGACCCTTCCCATCGTGTTTTTCGTGGCGCGACGTGATAAACAAGACCAAACAACCCATAGTAAAGTAAAAATGACCACTCCATACCCCAATATAGGCATTTTCCCTCCCTTGTATAATACAGGCGATTTTTTTTGAAGTCGAAAAGACGGTTTCCGTCCGTCTGTCTGTCTGTCCGTCCCCCGTGTCCGGTCTATATCTGGGACAGTTTTCTATCCACAGTTCTAGTTTTTGATGAGTGGATACTCTATGAGGAGACGATGTGTCGCGTACCAAAATGAAGGTCGAGGTCAGAGGTCAAAGGTCACTGCCCTAAAACACAGGAAATTACTGAAGTGTTCCTGTCCGGTCTATATCTGTGAACTTTTTTTATCCAAAGTTGCAAATTTTTGTCAGTAAATACGCCAGGTGGAGACGATGTGTTGCGCACCAAAATTGAGTTCGAGGTCAGAGGTCAAAGGTCACTGTTGCCTAAAATCAGGAAATCATTGATCATTGACAGTTTTCTATCTACAGTTCTAATTTTTGGTGAGTGGATGCCCTAGGGGAAACGATGTGTTGCGTACCAAATGTAGGTCGAGGTCAGAGGTCAAAGGTCAGTGTGACCTAAAAATCAGGAAATCATTAAAAATTACTAATTTTTTGTGAGTGGATTCAATAGGCGGAAATGAAGTGACGCATACAAAAAATTAGGTCACGGTCAAAGGTCACTTTGACCCCAAAATTAGGAAATTATTAAAATAACATTTTTGTGTCAGTAGATACATTAGGGGCACACGATGTGTCACATACCAAAATGTAGGTCACGGTCAAGGTCACTGTGACCCCAAAATCGTGAAATTGTTTACAATCATGATTTTTTGAGACCATTGAGAAATTACGGGGAGACGGTTTGTCATGTACCAAAATTTAGGTAAGGTCAAAGGTCAAAGTCACTGTGACCCCAAAATCAGGAAATCGTTAAAAATCATGATTTTTTGTGTGCATTGATAGATTGAGGGAAGACGATGTGTCGTGTACCAAAATTTAGGTCAAGGTCAAGGTCACTGTGACCCCGAAATCATTAAAAGTCACATTTTCGTATGTCTATTGAAGACGAAGTTGTGTAATGCGATGTTGCGTTCTGTCCATTCATCCATTAACATTTGTTGTCCATGCGATATCTCTAGTTTCAAGGTATGGATTGATACCAAACTTTGAGTATACCTTACTCGCATGGCAAAGTGGAGCCAATACATTTGAGATCAATTTGTCAAAGGTCAAGTTCGCAGTCCCCCAATACTGAATCAAGTTTAGCTGACTAAATGTGTTAGGTTGGAATATTCAAATTTCTTTCCTCTGCATGTAAATGGTATTGTCCTGTGGAGTTGTCCCCCATGTTTGAAACGCTTCATTTAGTTAAACCTTTGTGAAATAGAAACCATACATTTACTAATTTAACGGGGAGAGTGGTCCTTTATGACTGAAAGGAATCCATTTGTAGGAAAACTACTATTTTCTTGTGTTTGACTATTGTCGATTTCAGTGTGGGATATGTGAGCTCTTGCTTCGAGGTCAACTAGTTGCCAAGAGTTAAGCTCATTTTAGTTTATCATTCAATATAACATGCGATATAAGTTACATTCTCAGAAGCACAAAATTGTAGACCTTTCTCTGGATTGCTAGATCAATTGGAATCAAGGCTATTAAACAACCTTGAAATTTGAACCAATGTAATTCCAGATATACGGGCGTATATTGAAGCCCCTTGGGCTCTTGTTATATTTTCGGGAACAAATCCTCAATTTACATGCACCCACCCATGACTTGATAGGCAGGCCACGATAAGCCCGGGGGACCGATATTAGCTCTTTTGGATAGGGTTGATAGGGGTTTCCCCCTATTGTAGGGGTAAAGTCAATCTGATTAAAACTCAGACTTAATAACCGCTCCTATATCTGACATGTCGCTAATTAAGATCTGGGACAGTTCCTATAACAAATCCGTCAGATGAACTCCGAATCAAATAGTTTCCGGGTCAAATAGTCGCCCAATGAGACGCCTCGTAGTATAGCGTGACGGCTAATCTCCTAATCTCCGTTGTCGTTGCGATGCAGTTATGAACTGATTTTATGAAACAAAATAACCTACCTATATATCCAGCAGTGCAAGAAATATCCCTTGAACTTTTCACCTGGTCTGTCATTGAAGAGAGCAACGGGAAGCGAATAATAATCTTCGGTGATCGCTCATGGACTGGAGTCGACAGCAAGAACTTCGTCAGCCGCCTGCAAGGGGGTTGGATTTTTCTGCGTCTCGTCCGTACACTCGGTAACATAAAGATTTTCCGTCGCCGGTAGGAAGAACGGCTCTACAGTGTCTTTTACGTAGCATGCAAGAAAGCATCTGCAGTTCCTCCTGCTTTAATGCGGGCACGTCAGATTCATAGCACACCATAATCTTCGATCTCGCCCTTGAACTTGGCCGCCACTGAATATAGGACGCTTTCCATTTCGCGTAGGCGGCGTGACCGCTGGCAATGCCTTCATTGTGCACGTTCCATTTACTGTGCCGGAGTAATGCTGGCGTTGCCTCCAAATGGAAAGCGTCAATAGGCAGCTCTTCGCCTGCTGAGGCTGGACTGTGATTGATCGCCAGTCTGACATGCGCGACAGATTTAAGATAGGAACTGTCCCAGATCTTAATTAGCGACATGTCAGATATAGGAGCGGTTATTAAGTCTGAGTTTAATCAGATTGGGGTAAAGTCTGTTCCGCTTTTTATATTTTCGGGAAAAGTTCCTGATTTTACATGCATCCACCTATGACTTGATAGCCCCGGAGGAGGGCTTCACCTTGACACCTCACTCGACCCAATCGGTCCACTAGCGGCCCCTGAAGATTGCCGAACATTCCAGATGATTCTCACGAAAACCCACGTATTTGGGACTACTTTCTGTCCGCGGAGGCAGACCGCATCACCGCCAGGCCACATCACCGCGGAGGAATACATTCCCCAAGGTCACGCCCGATTCACACAGACCGGAAGTGACGTCATACTTGCGCAGAACTCCTGCGCAGACTTCCATACAGATCCCCGTTTTGGGGGATCTCGCGCATGCGCATTGGGGAGAACGAGACCGTTTTTGCTTGCTATATACTACTAAAACCATATCTTAACACATTATGCACATTTTGTTCTGTTGGCATAATCTTCAGCTAAGAATACAATTATTAACTTCAAACTGATGACCATGTGAGTTCATCTGGGACTCATTTTCATTTTGCTTATATGATTCAAGGTATGGAGCTGAAAGTAACAATTCCTCAAAGCCAAGCTTATTCACAATACAGATAGATCTGTCTATTTATGGGCCTAGTTTGGCTCTATTCTTTTTATCATCAGCTAAAAAAATAATTCAGGAATTCAAGATGATAGACATATGGGTCATCCGAAACTCTCGCCCAATTTGGTAAATATTCGTCAAATTCAGAGCGATTCTTTTTGCTACAAATGAGATCTTTCACACTTAGCTGGTCATTTTAGGTAAATTTATGGTTAAAACGTCAAATCAGATGCCCCTTTTCTACTATTCTCTGTCTGCGCATGTACAGATTGACGGCATTTCCACTACACACCAGTTCAGTCGGCCTGTGCCCCACGAGTGAATCAATACATCATCTCACACGGACCACGGATGGTCACTTAGACCACAAAATGTCCACCCCACATCTGTCTATGCACCACTCTTGCACAGTCAGAACTTTTCAGCAAAAGTCAACCCATGACCCTGAGACCTCTCCCATCGTTCTCTACAGCATGAGACCTACAATATAACATACCACATTCCATACCGTAAAGAAAACTGTTCATGAGTGGGTTCCGCTTGGGCCTAGCTCTCTGACTGCATGGACATAGGAGGGTGTGTCGGGGACCCACCCTCTAGTTCTTGAGGTATATCAGCGTATTTTCAACCTTCCTATTATATACCGATCCCCGACCGATTGGATAATGTTCCAGCCTTTGGTGCCCGCATTGCTGGTTCAACTCTCACCAGGGTCATGGAGATTCCCCTTCCCTCGTTGCATGTTATCGCTATGCATGGTGATGTCCCTTCTCTCGCTGCATATATGGCTAGAACATTGCCGGGTCAAGATAGTACTGACCTCTAAGGTCAATTTCCCTATAGACATTTCCGGAGATGACCGAACATTTCTGAGGATTCCAAGTGATTCATGCGAAGCGACTGTTCCATTAACATTGACGTAACTGGAAAGCCAATTCACATTGACCAGGGACTTTTCACCCGGTACCGGAAGTTATAACGCATCACCGCCGGAAATGACTTTTGATCTGGACGTGATCTCGCAACGGACGTGGCCGTTGACGCGAAAATGACCTTTTACCCGGAAATGACGTCAGCTTCATCTGACGTCATCAGCATCAACCTCAATGCGCTGGAATTTCACCTTTCTATACTACTCTATTATCTCGATATTCGTCCCTCAGCGGAAAAAAATAAATGCGGTTTATAATAGTGTATTGGGAGGATTGCTATACATGTCTAGAACCAGGCTAAATTACCCCAGAATCTTTACTTTCGAACTATGGGTCCTTTTCGTGTCTCCTGTAACCCGAGATTTTATCACATGTGTCGGCCATCTTGGATTTTGGAAAACCCCAAAAATTCAGAAGGGCTCCTCGGCTAAAATTAAATAATAGGCATAAAGGAAGCTACTCACCAAATTCGGTGCTTTTATCCTCTCTGTAACGGTAATTTCGCTAATTAAACCATGTGCAGGCAAAATAGCTTCAAGTGCTATATTTTGTGACATTTTATCACTAATTAAATACGACAAAATAGTAACTGTAATTTTAGTTCCATGTTTTACAACGGCATCAACAAGCGAAGCAACTGGACAAATCAGTGGGGCTAGCTATCCAACAAAATTCCATGAAAAGCTGTAATGTGTGACACACAAAAGCAAAAGAACCCAGTTGAACGAAGGAAAGCGGAGCCAGTTATATTCCTCCAGGGACAGGGTTCTTCTTTACCAAGTTTTTGACCCATACAATTCTTTTGAACAACCACTGTGTAGAAATTAAGGGAAACTTAAAGTAGCTTTCTCAGACCTTAATCAGACTCTGACGTCATGAGTCTGCAGGTCACGCCGTTTCCAAACAGGGGTGGTAACGGAGGATTCAAGTTGGTTTTTATTTAACTTCGAGCATTAAAAAAGTATGAGATGTGTTGACCCTGTGTAACACGAGACTCGTGGTAAATTGTGCTGTATGGAGGGGTGCATGGGTACATTATAGGCGACCATTTATGTCAAAATTACCAGCTCGGGTTGTACAGCTTAACTCACAGCAGACAACGTATCTAACGATATAAAGTGTTGGTTTAAACGCTTATTTCATCTTTTTGCAAACAAGGAAGCTAACTCTTAACGCATATTTCATCTCTCTCCATACGAAGAATCTAACTGTGAACGAAAAGTGGAGATACGGAAATACAAGAGAACTCAGAAAGAACAATATATTTTAGCACGTACAACGTATCAGAGAAGGAATGACCTATTTCAGAACGTACTTTATTATCGAGGAGCGCTCAGCAGACGGGAGACCACTCGAGCGCTTCTGTCTGCTTCTTCGCCACATTTTGAGGGGGTGGCTCTCGTTTACATGTGGACTCATAGTAAGGAGTCTCACAAGATGAGAATGACAAGTCTCTGTGAACTTTTTTTGTCCGATATCTGAAGTTCAAAACTTTTGGTACACTTTAACCCAGGGGCAAAAAAGAACCACATTCATTTTGAGGTCACGACCTGAAATAGCGGAACTCGGAATAGCGGTCGAGTTTCACGTCATAAATCTTTCTACACTCCGGAATGACCCGAATATTTCCGGAAATAATTTCCGAAGGAACGTTGTTCGTTGTGAAACAGCTCGTTCTTTCTGAGTTATACTCTTCGTTTAGAAATAGGTCAGACTGGCTATTCGTCCAGAACTAGGCTTTTCATGCTGAGTTTGCATTCGAACATGGTGCCATTTGTTTTCGGTTTGAGTATACGTTCAGAGTTAAGGTTTTTTTATTTGCAGGAATATAAAGTGCGTTTAAGACTACGGTTGTCATGCCTTTCCTTGGTAGAAGTACTGTGGAGCGCCGCAGGTCCAACAAATCAGACAATTTAAGATAAATCGGTACTGCGTGTCAAATCAGCTGCTTGCTGCATGTCTATTTTCAGGCGGTCACACAAAAGCTTAACTGAAACGGACTAGGATTAAAGAAATACTAACAACGCTAAAAATGAAAACGGACTGCAAAGGGTTTTAAGTCTTTCAAAGTAAAGTGTTTTGGAGCAATAATAAAAATTTGCATCACAAACAGTACACCGCCTGATACCCAAGGGATGTCACAATATTCACACAGATCATTACTGATGTTTCAATAAGGCACTATTTATCCGAAAACGTCTGTCGCGAATGGCACAATCTTTGCTCAGAATTAACTACCACAATGAGTGTCACAGAGCCCAAGAAATCCGGAAATGCACGCACAGTAGGTCACTGAATCAGTGACGATGATAGCAGGACAACCATGTCTGTCACGAGGCGCGTATACACAGATGAACTGCCATTACTCTCGATACGAATTTCAGCCTTTCTGACTTTACCGTCAGTCGCAGGAAGTGGGCGCACTATGATTCCCACAGGCCACGCGTTGCAAAGGACGCCTTTCTCCTAAAGTATGATGATATCTCCCTGGCTTATGTTCGGATGGTTCACTTGTCATTTGCGTCGCTGTTGCAGTGTAGTCAAATACTCACTGCGCCATCGCTTCCAAAATGTGTCCGCCAATGCTTGTACCCTTTTCCACTGAATCCTGTAGAGCTCTTTAGTGTCCCAATCTCCTAATAGTTCTGTCATATCACTAGTTTTGTGGGTGAGCAGTGTCGAGGGAGAAAAGATCTCAGGCGATTCCGCATCTGTAGACGCAGGAACAATGAGACGAGCGTTTACAAGGGCGCTTGCTTTAGCCAAGACGGTGGTAAATACTTCGTGTGTGAGAATTTTCCCTGAGGCTTCGGAAAGCATCAAATCCAGAATCCCTCGTGTCACGCCTATCAAACGTTCCCAAACTCCACCCATGTGGGAAGAGTGTGGTGGGTCGAAAGTCCAGATTGTGTCCTTATTGTACAGGAATTCCTTGGTGGGATCAGATTCTACGTTGACTACATCAATCTTCAAGTCATCAGTCGCTCCGATGAAATTGGTTCCACGGTCTGACCTGAATCCGACCACATTACCACGGATGGATATGAACCGTCTGCCTCGAAGCTTGCGGCACTTGACGCACTTGTGTAAGATTGAGGATATGAGGCGTTTCCCACCAGTTATCCACAGTCCAGTGGCCCTATCCGCACCTTCAGTAAATGTCGGCACTGATGTAATACCTCTTCGTGGCGATGTTGAACCAACAAGATGGCTACCTGGGAACGACCAGGTACGATGATAGGATGTTTTGTTGAGTCATCCATTTCTGCTTTGTTTAATCGACCTCCAACTCTGAGCAGCCCGTGCATATCCATGAAGGGGTACAAAGCCAGCAGAGAACTGTCTTTGGGAAGTAGTCGGTTGGACGACGGCTGGATTATGAATGACGGACTAGACGCTTGTAATTTGTCGAGTGATTCGAATTCCGTGTTATAGACTTCTTGCTGAACTGCCTTTATGATATAGAGCTCAGCTTCCTTTTTCGAGTCAACCTTTTTACAGTTTGATGAGATGTGCCATCCCGTGCACCCCAAACCTTGGAAACTACGGCAGATGTGTTGAAGGTTGGCAATTGCTCTAACGAGTCGTTTCCACGATGAAATCCTTTCAAAGCGAGCTGATCCTAGAGATGAGATTAGGGTGACGACAGTCGAGATAGTCGTGATTGGCTTAACAACTTCATCATGGTCAGGATCAATAAGCGGAAAAGATTCGGTAATTTGCTTCTGTAGTTCTTTGAATTGTCGTGGGCCTTTCAACCACACGCTGTTCTCAAGATCTTTGGTCGAGACGAATGACCATTGCTCTGAAGATGAAGATCTTCTGATTTTGCTGACCCTGTTGGTAACGTAAACGTCGAATCCCCGCGTCTCATTGTGAATGTAGCCAGGGACAATCTTGCTAACGGTGTAAAACTTTACTCTGTTTGGTTGAATGTCCAAGTATCCGAGGATGGTCCCAAAGATCTCCACTGATAGAACTGCGGCACATAGCTCCAAATGTGGGATGGTGTGAGCAGTGAGTGGGGGTACGAAACTCCATTCTACATTGTCTTCATTGTCTATGGTCTTCAGATATACTGCTGAAGCGATTGCCTTTTCAGAGGCGTCAGAAAATACATGGATTCCTTATTGGGAATGTCTCTGAGAGACAGATGACTGTAGGTTCTAGGGATGTGAAGTGTTTCCAACAACTTTACAGAGTTCTTCCATTGGTTCCATTGTGTTTCGTGCTCTGAGGGCAGAGGTTCATCCCAGTCCTTTGTATTTGAGATTAAGTCTCTGGGGAGTAATTTCCCTTGAATGGTCACTGGAGAGGCGAATCCCAGGGGATCGAACAAGCTATTCACTGTTGACAGGATGCCTCTTTCTGTATATGATTTGTCTTGTGAGCGTACCTTGAAAGTGAATGTGTCTGAATTCAAGTCCCATGCTAATCCCAGACTTCTTTGCACAGGCAAGCTGTCTACGCCCATGTCCAGGTCTCTGAGATTCTTTGCCAAATTAGTGGTAGGAAAAGAATTCATAACGTTGATGTCGCTGGACGCTGTCTTGTGTAGGCGTAGGTTGCCATAGGTTAAGAGGGACTGTTTGGTTCTCTCTAGAAGGTCAATAGCTTGGTCAGTTGTTGGCAAAGATGTAACACCATCGTCGACATAAAAGTCGTTCTCCACGAACTCCCTGGTGTCTCTGCTGTAAGTTTATTCTCCGAGTCGAGCGGTCCTTTGTAGTCCATACGTTGCGATGGCTGAGTGTGGACTGTTGCCAAAGACATGGGCACACATCCGGAACTCTACCAATTGTTTGTTGAGGTCATTGTCCTGGTGCCATAGAAAACGGAGAAAGTTTCTCTGATACTCCTTGACGTAAAATCCGTAAAACATTTGTTCAATGTCAACAGTGATGACTACCCGATCCTTGCGGAATCTCCATAGTATGCCTAGGAGACTGTTTGTCAAATCAGGGCCTGTCCTTAGGACGTTGTTTAGGGAGACACCCTCGAATTGAGCTGATGAATCGAAGACAACTCTGATCTCTGTTTTCTTTTTAGAGTGGTATACTCCGAAAATTGTAAGTACCAACATTCTTCATTTGGTTCTGGTGGTGGAGCCCGTTCTGCATGCCCATTGTCCAGCATCCGTTTCATGAATGTGACGAAATGGTCCTTTTTGTCCGCATTTTTCTGAAGACTGGCTCGCAAAGTATAGGCTCTCTGAAGGGCTTGGCTCCTGTTGTTGGATAAACGTTCACTGCTTGATCGAAACGGCAGGGGTACTACCCAGTTTCCTTTTGCGTTCCTGGAAATGTTGTCCATGACATCCATGAATTTGAGATCCTCCTTTGACATGCCTAATTTGTCATCCACTGGAGTTCTTTCAAATACTGTAGCCCAGATTTCAGAGGGTTTTTTCCGATGGATCGAGTAGCGGTCGGCTTAAACAAATCCTCTTTGATGTCGAACTTATTTGGGCATGGTTCAAATGTTGATGGGCGTCCGTTGCTAAGAATATGGATCTCGCGACGTTGACTTGATCAGGTGGGTGTACTCCTTCCAAGCACGCTTGTCCGATTATAACCGAGCCTAGTGCAGGTGTTTGAGTGAATGGAGTGCTTATGGAACCAGTCCTCTGGTCCCTGAAGTTGTGAGCTTCTCAGAGGTCTCTCCCAATTAGCAGTAGAATCTCTGCGCCATTCTCAAGTGGTGGGATGAATTGTCGTATACCTTGAAGATGGGGAAAGTTTTCCGCAACTTGTGGGATTGGTATTTCCTCTCGTGCATTAGGGATGTTGTTACATTCGATGAGGGTCGGGAGTGTCAGCCTGGTACTGCCATCCAATGATTCCACAATGATACCAGAAACTCGCCTACCAGACGTGTTGACAGTTCCAGCACATGATGACAGAGAATATGACACATGTTCAGATCTGACATCCAATGAATCAAATAGTTCAGATTTGGCGCGGGAAGCGTTGCTCTGATCATCCAAGACTGCATATGTTCTGACTGATTTTTCTGGTTGATGTTCTGGGTATACGTTTACCAGGATGGCTTTAGCACAAGACTTACTGTGAAATCCCTTGCCACAAACCTGGGTACAGTTTACTGCAACTGATGTGGGAGAGTCCTTGCTCAATCCCTCTCCGCCTTGGGCCAAAATAGATGACGCCGACGAACCTATCCTTTTAGTATCTGTTTCCTTGACATGAAGGGCGGTTGGGCGAGATTCACTACTGCAAAGCTCACACCGAATGGTTTCCTTACAAGCTTTGGCAAGGTGACTGTCAGAATTGCAGCATTTGTAACAAAGGTCCAATTTTCTGATCATGTCCTTTCTGTCTCTCTTAAAGGTTTGGTTCTGAATCCTTTACATTGGTTCACACTGATTCGTTTTATGGACAGGACATTTGTTTGTCGTTGGAATATGTGCTTTTGTCACTTTAGTCTTCTTAGATAAAATGTTTACCCTTTTATTCGGCTGAGAAGCGGTCTGTTTGGGGGAAGAGATTTTGACGTTTTCCCTGGTAAAACTTGGGTCGTTCCCATCCTTGCTGATCTCTCGTAGGAATTCTGCAAAAAATGTAAATGGTGGAAATGGAACCATGTGCCGTTTCTTGTACTTCAGTGCATGTGAACTCCACTTTTCTTGGACACTGTGTGGTAGTTTCTCCACAATTAGCTTAACTCTCGATGAAGCATCGAAGTAACCTAAGATGTGTGCATACCTCTCATCCTCCTTAACAGACTCTATTCCAGATGCGATATCTGACAACTTGAACAGTTTCCTGTTGTCTTAAAGATGACTGAAATTATTAGTTGTTTTTTTTTCAGTCATCTTAAAGATGACTGAAATTAATAGTTGAAACATTGTATCTTCGAATATATATCCAAAATTCACTTGTTATCGTGGTGATATGCCGCGTACCTGTGAAATGGATTGAATTAGCGAGCTGTTCCCAACTGGACTCGGTAGCTCAGTTGGTAGAGCAGTGGGACGGTATCCCCTAAGTCGTGAGTTCGATTCTCACCCGAGCCAGTATTTTCTGGCAGGGTGTTTCACAATATAGGAATATAATTATATATTATAATTTATCCCTGAAGATGACTGAAATGTAGACATATGGATCACAGCAATGGTAAAAGGAGAGATATTGTCCCAATTCGGACATTCCCGAAGATGTCAATTAACATTGAAGTAACTGAAGGGCTTCTGGGGTCGTATTGATCGAGGGGCAGATAACTCTTGCTGCGTATGTCATGTATTGCTATGCCTAAACCTTGAGGTGCCTGGGGCAAGGTAGGATTGGGACATACACGAAGATGCTAATAAGCAGTGAAGTGACTGAGTGACATTAAACGCCTGCACATGGAGATTACCAGACATTCCCGGAGAAGTCAATTAACAATAAAGTAACTGAAGAATATCTCTGGTCGCATTTAGGGGGACATAACTCTTGCTGGGTCGCGATCAAGTCGCTATAGTTCCGGCAGAGGTCAAGTACATTTTCGGTCACGTGACCCTGATGTATATTCCGCCGCGCTGATACGGTCATTTTCGGCGATGATGCGGTCGCTTCCAGTGATAAACTTTCACAATTTTGCTGTTTGAGACTATTTTTTTTCCGGAGGATGCTTATCACAGGAGGTGAACGCATAACCGCCGGAAGTGACCGAATCATCTCGGAGGAATAGACATCATGGTCACGTGACCGGAAATGCACTCAATGAACTTTGCCAGAACTATAGTGACCTTGATCGCAGCCCAGCAAGAGTTATAAACGCGACCAAATATCCACTTCTATTACTACTTACATTGCGATCTCTGTGACTTATAATCAGTAACAACAGAATAACTTCCTTATGGACTACGGCAAACTACTAGATGTTGGATCTGAGGCTAGCTCGATTTGGTATTCGATGAAATCACCATCCTTGCTTTAGAAAAGTTATATCCATACTAGCAAAGTGCAGAAAAGATGACGTCATCATTTAGGACATACTTTGATTAGTGGATATAACGAAGATTTAGATACTCCTTTGTGTTTTTTTTCCTTTTGCGTCAATAATTACTGGTCCCAAGTTGTGACAATAAGTGTCAACATGCTCGCTACCCTTTTTTATATTTTTTTTTAGAGTGACAGAGTCGCCCATTATTGCGTTGTGAAATTAGCTGGCGACCTGACAACTGCTAATGACAATCGATTGCGGCGATTGCTACATGGCGTTGATTAAAGTAGTCAGTCTGCACATGATCTCGCAAATTCTACCAGGCGAGATATGTATACCCCATGTGCAGGTTCTTGTGAAATATTGCTATAAAGAAATGGGTAATTAAATATGGCAAAATTGTAATCATCTCTCTTGTCGTAGACTCGAGGTTGAAGAGAACCATGCTCATTCTTGTAACGGTATAGGTCCAGATATGATGTTCCATCCGGGTTATCAGTGGTTTCCTTCAAAACCACTGAACGGAGGTAAAAGCCTTTCACAGCGTCGCTAATATAGGGATTGTTCAATGCTGGTAGATCGTCTATATCACAGGGGTTTGTTACCGTTGTTAATTGGTTAATTAGGTTGATTATAGGGGGGTCGAGGTAGGTAATAATCGAATTAATCCCTACATCGACCCCCTCCCCCCCCCTGTAATCAACCATATTAAAGGATTACTTACTTTATTTTATATAGGTTCCTATTACAAAGGTTAGACCCTTAATAACCAACTATTTTACTGTCGTTGAGGGCGATAATCTATTATTTTTTATTACAATTTGTGAAGTCGAGTTTGCGCTTTGAGGTCGACGTGGGCGCCGACATGTTGCCTGTATAATGACGTGACTGATGACGTCAGCATTCAGGGCTAACGCTTATGCAGGGACGTTCAACTATGGACATTTGATTTACTCTGGATCGGAGTTTTAATTCGAGGAAAGAACTGGGGCGGCAAATCCCATGAGGTTAATTCCTAAAAGGAAAGTGGTTTAGGTTATATCCGCCAGCTGAAGAATTTCTTCCGCGAGTATTTCAACTGAGACTCGCCCGATTGAATTTGGACAAAATTTGAAGTTGAGCGCTAAACTAAAAGAGCGTCCTCTGCAATGGTCTAGTGATTTGAGTTGAACGACGATGCTTCTAAATTCGTAAACATTTTCATGATTACACTTGAACTACTAAAATCAACGGGAACGTCAGTGGATTTACTGGGTTCCTTTCCGTGGGAATTATCGGCATGAACAACACGAGAAACCTTAAATCTCCATGACGTTGTGACGTTTTTAGATGAGTATACACTCACTTTCGCTCATCTAAAAACGTCACGCAGTGGTGCAATGGCGGTGCCCAGTCACGTCGTGGCGAGCGACAAAATATTCAATATTTTCTTTATTTCGCAGTCTTTCTACATAAGTTTAATATAATAAATTTTGGAATACAATTGCTGATAAATATAATCAAACTTAAAAATAAGGTACTCCTTTATTAACCAATTAACAACGGTAACGAGCCCCTGTGGTCTATATAGCGTTTTGTGAATGAACAAGAACGGGCTTTGGAATGTGGATCTTTTTTCAAATTCTGCATGAACGCGTTTTCAGACTAGAACAGATATAAGTCTGCCAAAATTAGTGCACAATTTGTACCCATTGGGTACCTGTTGGTATCTGGTTTTGCCGAATTTCGTATAGACATTGTTAATGAGATATTCAGGCAAATATATGTAATTTTATTGCTTCGGTGGGAAATTTAAGTCGTACGACGTCAGACATTACAGGTTAGTTTTTCTAGGTTTCTTGCATTTACCAGGTTACCCCATGTCAAGGCGGTTACTCCATCAGACGTCCATGATGCTCGCCCATTAACATCAGATGAGTTGTTTGAGCTGATCTGTCATCACAGCTCCCGAGCTAGCGTTGTTGTTCACGGTGTGTCGTCATCATTAGCAGAAAAAACACACAGGGCATTTACGGACGCTCATTGGCGTGTTTGGGCGAACTAGGGGACCCAAATGTAACGTGTATGCTATCGACTTGTGGCTTTCGTGGTGTAGTCAACACGACTGGGATGGTTTTTACCGGAAGTGATGTCACGGGTATTCGAGAAAGCGCCAATGTTCCTCAGCCATGACGGTGACCCATCTCTACACGGCTCGCGTTTTACAGAATGCGGTCATGGTTGATTCGCTCATGAGGTATCGAGCAACGGTCCGGTCAATCTTTGGAGATAGCGAAGATAACGAGGGGCGGTGCTTGACAAAGTCGACTCGATGGCGAGGCGTGCTATCATTCACTATTGTTCGGCTATGACAGCCATCCACGATGTCGTGATCAGCGTATTTCATCATCATAAAAAAAAAAATTCGCCTCTCCAGATCTGGGTGAAAAATTGTGCAAGGCTATTGTTGTGGCATCCAGTAGCAAATAATGTAAATATCCGTTGTGATATTTAACTATTTATTGCAAGAGTTCAATATCTCTACAGCAATACATTGGTGTGTGGACACGGGCACGACAGTGGCCGCAATCGTCTTCCATAGTTCATAGAGCGCCATGGCTGAACTTCTTTTGGATCGCACACTTATTTATGGCTGCTGTAAGGGCTATACGACTGGTGTAAGGTCCGTACGCCTGCATGGTGTAAGTTCTGTACGCCCGCTGTAAGTTCTATACGCCTGCTGTTAGGTCTGTACTCCTGCTGCAAGGTATATAAGCCTACTGTTTGGTGGTTCATACTTTATGTAAGAATCACGAGACAATGCATACAATAGCAGAGTCTGGGGACAACAATGTGTCTAGACCTGTGCCTTTTCAACGACACAAAGACAAAGGACAATAGTTCCTACATGAAGTATCGACCTGTTAGGTCTATACGCCTGCTGTTAGGTCTGTAGCCCTGCTGTAAGGTCTATAAGCCTATACTGTTAAGTCTGTACGCCTGCTGTTAGGTCTGTCCTCCTGCTGTAAGGTCTATAGGCCTGCTGTTAGTTCTGTACGCCTGCTGGTATGTCTGTACGCTTGCTGTAAGATCTATACGCCTGATGTAAGGTGTATGCGCCTAGCTGTTGTTAAGTCTGTATGCCTGGTGTAAGGTCTGTTTGTCCCGGAGGGGTATATTTCGCTGAATATCACCGAACGATTCAGATATGCGAGTGTATAAGTGATGAATGTCCGGCTCCTATCATTTAACCTGACAGGGGCATTTTGTCCTGATTTACAAATTACACAACCAGAAAAATAGGTGATATATATCCCCCCGAAAAGGTGATGAGCCTGAGCCAGCACCCTTTTTTATGATCACACATGATGGCTATCACCTCTGAAGAGTGATGAGCAATGATTGTAAATTTCGGTCATCACCTTTCAAGGATGATGAGGCAAACACCATTAGGTTATGGCCGTCTCAAATTAAAGGTGATGGCTCTAACTCATCACCGTTTAAAGATGATGGCCAGGTCTGATCATCATTAAAGGGTGATGGGCCATCACCTTTTTTTCGGCTGTGTATGAAGGACATATTTTCCTAAGGAGAAGCATGCGAGATGGGACATTGTTTCCTAGGACATTCCATCCTTTCACATGGGTACAGTTGAATAATCAGCCTTGGTTCAAGTCCGCGGGTATGTCATAATCACACCGGCCTCCTGTTCCCGTTCAAGTTTCCGGTGACCTGCTTTAAATGTTCACCGACATATATATAGGCCTATCATATGATCGAATAACGAATTCTTGAAATTCTGATATAATCACAGGGGATAATATAGCAGCATTTAACTGGTATAAATTGCGAGCCACTAAACTAAATGGAGAGTGATATTCTTGTGTGGGTACATAGCAGCAGTCAGACAGAACGAACATTTTTTGGCACTTTTTATTAAAATGTAAATGAAATGCCGCGCTTGCACTAAAATTGAAGTTAATATCCTTAGACAATTTATTATCGGCAGGTGCATTGACGCATGGCTCCGATCCCTGCCTAATTTGCGGTTAGTTATTCTGGTCCCTTTCTTATCTCTTCAGCATGGAAAATAATTTCAATCGATGATAACTGAACTTCGATCTGAAGTTGCCAAAATTATTATCAATGTAACCAGAATTGTCCTTTCTTGGAATAGTAGGATCATTTTAATCCATATTTACCATATTAACACCAGTTATCAACCTTAGCTCCTCAGACAGCTTGTCGTAAGAGGCGACTAACTGAGGCACCCGTGGGGTTCTCGGGTGTGAAAAGGAATAGGACCCCTCCCGTGTAGTTCCCGGGTGTGAAAAGGAATAGGACCCAACGTCGTGAAATGACTGAAATATAGTTAAAAGCGACGTTAAATCTCATTCACTCACTCACTCACTAGTTTTAAAAAAACGCCCCCTTTCTCGAGGGGTGTTCGCTTTAGATAATTTTTTTCCTTCTGCGTCGCTCTCTGATGCTTGTATATTGTGACGTAATGCCCAGGTATCCCCTAATTTTTTGTCAGACGGCCAGGCCAGTCTAATGGGAATTTTCGGTTCATATTCTCATACAGTTACCATATATATATTTTATACTATATTCAACTATTTACGTATACTAGTTATATTAAAAGATAAAAGTATACTCGAAAACCGCCACCTCTCTGCCAAAATTTCTGCGATCAATAATAAAGTTTCTGCAAAAAAAAACACCATATTGGCACAATCAAAATCACTTAGGAAAGCAAGCGTCACCACTTGCTGAGAATGATTTCCTGGATATATAGAGAATATGTTTGATTTGCAAAACTGTGAACATCTACATTAGCGGCAAAATGGGAAAGTTAATATAGTGATTAATAGCCACGAAACAATTGAAGAATAGTCGTGACTGTCGGTTGTGAACCAGGAATTTTCCGGGTTTATTTCCGTTTTTACATCATTTTGCGTTCAATCATATAGTCACAACTTTTATCTTTGCGCTTCCCGCAGACGAAATACTCTCTAGAAATTATATATATGTGTAACAATTACTTTTTTGCTCACAATATTCGAAAACTGAAGAGATTGTGTTTGTGCAACTCTATTCACTTATTATAATAACATGAGCGATTATTTGCTTTTGGTGGTTCGCTGTCTTTAGTTTTTTTGTGACTTGGATTTTCGAACCCAAAAGTTGGCGCTGATTTACTTCGTAGTCTGACACTCTAACCATTCAGCCAACAGTTGTACACAATTTTCAGCTAGAAGATCATGTGCCGAATGACTTTGAACTACACATTTACAGAGCATTCCAAGCGTTTTGACATATGTTGATATTTTGGAAATGTGCACCTTCAACCAGAACGATTTTTTAGTAACATTTAGGATGAAACCCACCGAATTTTGATATCTAAGACTCGTTTTGGTTAAATGTGTCACATTTTGCATATGAAGTGAATTCCCCCAAGAATATCACCAAAAATTGCAAAAAACAAACGAATGCCTATTTTGTATACTCGTAATATTAGTTTGACAAATCTCTTGTCGATGAAAATTGAGAATACGAAAGTTCAGTATTTTCTCTCTCAAGCTGATAACTTTTGAAGTAAACACGAGGAAATAATATAATCGATGAAGCTTATAAACGCAACACACTGAGGAAAAAATTAGTCAAAGCGAATATCTATAAAAATTATGGACCCTCCTTTCCACATTTCTGATTCATTTGAAGGCATTCTCACTCCTACTGAGCACCCCCCAACAATACAAAAAAAAATTATATATAATACTATAGTAGAAAGATAGCATTTATGTAGTTTACGGTAATTCAACTCAAGACCAACACCTTCTCTGCACAAGATAATAATGATTCTATGTCATTCTCCTGAGCATAACCGGTACAAAGACGAATAAATAGCATCTCTACATCTCGTTGTTATCTAGATATATGAGACAACACATTTTGGGTATCGGCAATCTGATGAATGTACCATTCTGGTTTTCTTGTTTCACATTATATTCTATGACGGTTGATCCGTGATTTTCTTCATTGATAAACATTAAACCACCTCAGCTTCGTTGTGTGAATCGGAATTACATTGCTGTGACACACCAACACACTCTGTGGCAGTGATTCTGTATCCCCTAATCAAGGAATCAAAATGGATCAAGATTTGAAATGACAAGAAAAATTTAGACATATTTTGTAATTTTTTGTTTAAATTATATCCCAGTATGATATATAGTCAATATTCAAGAGGTACAAAAAAACCTCAAAGTATGTGCTCATATTTTCACATCATAATCAAAGTTACTTTATCTAGTTAAATTCTACCCAAAGAAAATAAATTAAGACCCTTTAAACATGCCGTCAATGCCAGATGTTGAGTTTTATACAGCTGTAGATCAGGGCTCTGGGTGCATATATCATGTTTCCATACACTTGATGCACGCAACAGCAAAAACAAAGCCTCCTTGAACAACCTATCTTTGTACAGGTACATGTAACTCAGAAAATACCATTCTCTCTCAAAAGAAAACAATTCGCGCCAGGAACGCCTTTTTTTATCAAGCTAATTTTGTTATGTGGGGGCCAACTTAGATTCAATAATTGTCACGAAATTTCTTTGATTATATCTTAATTGCAACCATGCTTGTTCTTCAAACCTTACATGCTTGAGATATGTACATGTATAACACACTTTCATTTGAGTCCAGACATTCCACCATCCATGTGAACAAATTGCACTCAACATGGAATAATTAAATTCACCCTACCAAATAGTTCACCAGCTGTTAGTTTTGAGACCCATTTCTACAGTATCAGTACTGTGTTACTATCTGTAGCAGTTGAAACCCAGTAAAACTTAAACAATTAAAATTAGTAAAGAAATTTGTCTGTTGAATAACAGAAAATATGGTATGGAGATTTGAATGAGTAAACTACTAAACAGCTTACATGATACCAACAAAATGTCCCAACACAAGCTGATAAGTTCCTTGGGTGGCTTGCAGGATGGCTTTGTTTCACCCTCAGTAAACTTTTATCATTGTTGCTCACACAGACTAATCTGAAGGATGATACCACATCTTTCTTTCTTCTGCTGGGTTATTGCACCAGGCTGACTTAATTGACTGATGTAGGATATTCCACCATCAGTGGGCAATTTGACCTGAATTTGAAGTCTGATGTCTATAACAATATACTGAATTGTGTGTATTTGGGATGGCAAGTTGGTAATAGCAGTGTAGATAAATGCACTAACAAATGATGGAAACTTAGCATTTCCTATTTCATAAAAACAGTTACGGATGGCATATCCCACCAGATTTTGTATTGTGTTATATATACAGTGAAACATACAGCCAAGGGTTCCCGATGGGCATGACAGTGCACTAACTGAGCAATAAATAATTAAAAAAATAATTATAAAGCAAATTTTCATCAGAATTCGGTCAGCTCAGAACTTGCTGGTAACAATGCCCCAATGCACGTTCATGCCAAAAATCAAGGTTCTAATGTCAACGGTTCTCCTTATTTTGCCGACGAAAGGATTCGGATGGACTGGTTGACTGACTGACTGACTGCCTCACTGACTCACTCATTACCGGACAATTTGCGATCTGTAGCCTACTTCGTAGGAACATGAGCAGTGTGACTAACGTCAAAGGACCTACGAAGTAGGGTAGGCATTACGACTCCGACGCGAGCTGAACTCTTGGAAATCCCCACCCCCAGTTGAAATCCTGCCTATATTAAGATGGGCACTGCCCAAGTCAGAATCACCAGTGATTTTCATCAAAAATCACCAGAAATTTTCATCAAAAGTAGGTCAGCTCAGAACTTGTTGGTAACAGTCCCCTAATGCACCTTCATGCCAAAAATCAAGGTTCTAATATCAACGGTTTTCCTTATTTTGCCGACGAAAGGATTCGGATGGACTGACTCACTGACTCACTCATTACCGGACAATTTGCAATCTGTAGCCTACTTCGTAGGAATTAAACTGGGATTCTGTGAAGGGCAGGACTGTAAACGAATATTTTATTTGAGATGAAGAGGATCCCATGTAAACTTGATCATGGGATGAAAAATCCCACTCGAGGAAAGGAAAATATATCCCAATCGAGCCGCCGATGCGAGGTTGGGATGCATTTTTCTTCTCGAAAGTGGGAATATTCATCCCATGATCAAGTTGATATGGGATTCTTTTTCCCACATAATTTAAAGCATTACTTTAATCCGTATATTAGTAAAAAATATCAACGACACTCCGAGAGAAACGTTGCTGAAGCAAAGCACGTTATCCCATATAGGTTCAATCTCAGTAATTTCAGATATAATATTACGGAATATTATATCTAAATTCAGCGCTATATAAATCCCGTGCGAATTTGAAACTACATTTGTTAGCCAATCAGGTGGCTAGCTTGTTGAAATATTTTCAAAATCACGCCCACAGTAATTGCAAACGATAGCACGTGGACTAATATATAAACATTATCGCGAAACAGTATCCAACTATGGCATTATTTCCAGACAGTGTGCGTGGTAAACCATAAAGATCAAAGAGTTTACTCCCGCCGAAAAGTATGGTTTTGTTAGGGGTAGAATATATCAAAAGATTGCGCCGTGCGAAGATGTTAATCTCCGTGAACTAAACATTGCCAGAGAGAAAAGTCAGAAATTGTCATGATTGGCTTATTATCGGATCTCGTAGAATATCGGCAAACATCTCGCACGAAGTTTTCATTGCGTTACGTCTATGGTATTCTCCTGATTTACCTTCTTGGCTTACCTAGATTGGTATAGGTTTTACAGAGTATTATATGGGAAACATGTAACCGAGTCAGCGTACATTCATCAGTTCACAGCTCCAACCGTCAACTGCTGTAACAGTAACAGAATGAAAACTATGTCCATGCAACATTCTGTATACGTATATACATGCAACTCTCTCCTCAAAAACCAAAAGTGGTTTACAAATCATCGCGAGTTACTTACATTGTTAACAATAAAAACACACATTTTAAGCATCGTGTTTTATTTGTTGGGGCATTGCTGTAACTGGCACGGTCGGGAACATGCCATTCAGTACAGGACGTAGTATAAATAGCAGGTATATGTTGCAATGCCGAAAGATAAAAATCTTTATTTCGCCTCGTTTCTTATCCCTTCGTTGTAAGAATCCTATTTTCAATCTGTTTTATCTGATCTGCAAAGCATTGATTGGTCAGAATGTTTGTTCAGACACGTGATAACAGAAATATTAAGCACGTGTTAACTGTTAACCAATGGGTGTCAGTCTCCGTTACGGCTCCGTATCCGAGTTCCAGATATCCGTATAAAGCCGTGCCATTCGGTCAACCCTCATCCATATAACCACATATCTGCAAAAGAACAACAAGAGCAAGAATGGCAATAACACTCTCAGCGGATAAATGGATTCTTACTCGAAATTTATAATTAGCTGGAAATATAATCCACACTTTAACACAGGAACACTTGTCGACGGCCGTCGTGACAGAGTGACGCTCGTTAACGGCTGTCAATGCATGTTCAACCCAAATAATCTTGTGGCGAGATTTGGGTGGAACATGCATTGACGGTCATGAGGTGCGAGATTTGGGTGTTTTCGCGAGGTTTGGGGAGTGAACACGTGTGACGGCCGTTATCGCCACTGCATTACAACGGCCGCCAACAGACGTTACTGTGGTAAGACGAGTAACCGTTATCTCCCCAAATAATTATAATTATTAGACACAGACCTGCACAGACAAGTCAATACACCCCCTCCTCCCCCTTCTGTGATCATCCCACAACGAATTCTAGCTATGTAGGCAAATTTACAGTTCCGAGTGCGCATCTGCTCGATGACGTCACTTCCGATACACGTGATGAGTTCTATTGTACTCATTGACCCCGCAACGCACTCCAAAGTCAAAAGTCAACCCATCACTTCAAAACCAAAGGTCAACTCACACAAAACAAACCAAATCAGACCGTTTTCGTGTGTTCTATAATACTTCCGCATATAATTTCCACAAATAAATACCACAACTCAAGTGATGTCATATTGTATAAATTCCCGTTTCACAATACAAACTCTGAACTTCGCCGGATCCACACCAGTAAGCGGATGTGATACGTGTTGCCGGTCTAGTCCATGGAAACTCATCGATTCTAAAGAGAAGTTCGGCCCGGAAATAGGAAATCGATCGACGTTTCTGATATGCGAATTGTTTATCACTATATTTACTTATCAGATAGAAAACTCGTACCGGTACCATATTATTGAGCAGGATCTGGAACATATATGACAATCTCGAAGTAAGATTCTTGGAAGCCACTTTTGAACAGATGCTGCGATTGGGTAATGGTGTGATCCCAAAATGGAAGTATCGAAATATGCAGTACCGGTAATTACCATATATGGAAGCGGCCGACTTTATGAACGTAAACAGTCTTTTCTTTGTGACTCCGAAAAAGGTGGTGAATTGACGCGCAATTTCCTTTGTAGACTGAGGACACAGGCCCTCAAAACAAGAGACTCGCTACTAAGATATTTCATTTCCAGATATGACTGTGGCTGAATCCTAAATGCGCTGCAGTTGTTTAGTCCAGCTTAAGTCAAGTTGTAGTGATACAGGCCTAGAACACTTCTGACAATCATGCACTTCTATTCTTCGCCGACGGTCAAATGACTTGGTCAAGACCCACTGTGCGGGGCGTTCCCCCCTCCTCACCCTCACCCCGCTCTCGACAGGGCGGTTCGACATGGCAGAAGGGAACACAACGCTCTTAAAACGCAATGTTTTAACATTATCAATGCCCCAGGAACGACAACATTATATAAAGTGTTATATTTGTAACACTCTCAGAAAGTGTTGAAAAAAGTGTAATATCCAACATTATAGTACTCATTTCCGTATACTTTGCCATCCATGAGATGGCTTGCGGATCGTGTCTCCATTATCGCGGAGCGATATCTGAGACTTTACCGTATACTGTTCGGCTTTCATCCGGCGGGGAACAGACTTGAGAAATCTGATAAATTACAGACACTTCTGAACCACTTCTGAAATATAGATTGTCTGGGCGTACAAAAGACACAGATATGAATAACTTCCGAATCATCCAAGAGGTGTTGTAGATATGTAATTTGAAGAAAATGACTCGAAAATGATGGGTTACGTTGGGGTTACGTCGTCATAGAGTTAAGATGATTGGCTGACGACATCACGTTGGGGATCATTTGCGTACACTTCGCCATCCGTAAGATGGCTTGCGAATCGTGTGTCTCCATTATCGCGGAGCGATATCCAGTACTTCACCGGATTCTGTTCGGCCTTCATCCGGCGGAGAACAGACCCGAGAAATCTGATAAATTACAGGTTTTCATATCACTTCTGAAACAGATATTGCCTGGGCTAACAAAATATATAACTATGTCATAACTTTTGTATCATCCAAGAGGTGTGGGGGATCTGAAATTTTGAACAAGTAGTTCATCACATGAGTCGTAAATGGCGAGTTACGTAGGGTTACGTCGGTAGATTTTAGCCGATTGGCTGACGAAGTCACGTGGTATTGATTTACGGAAATTTCCTCCTGCACTTGCCGAAAGTTGGCTGAACATGGATACACACGATCCCAGGGTCAGTCTTACCGCGTGTTGATGACCGAGATGGTGACAGGTTGGTTGGGGATTTCCCCTTATTGTTCCCGATAGTATGCTGAAAATGGATAAGCACGGGGGTCTATCTTACCGAGTAGAGATGTTACATGTTGCATAGTACTGTATCGAGAGCAATACAACACTTTACAATGCTGAATTTAACATTTGTAACATGTTATATTGCTCCTGATAGACTTGCAAGACTTTCTGAGAGTGTTATAAATGTAACGCAATTATAACACTTTATATAATGTCGTCACTCCTTGGACATTTATAATGTTATAAAGAGACCACTTTCATTTTAAGGGCGATCCCTGTTTGAAGGTTGATATATGCATGGTAATAATGTTGCCCATCCAGGTCACGGGTTCAAGGGACAGTGACTGACGTTTGTTTGATAGACTTCACTCAAATTTCTGGTTGTGAAATTGGATTTGGTTTGAGGTTAGTACTGGTGAGCCACTGCTGGCTATATCTTCATTTATTTTGTCATGTGAAGGAAAATGATGCTCACGTCGAATCATGAGTTTATAAATTCAACCCAGGCATACTCTGTCTGCACTGTCAATAAAAAGTGTGCATATCCTGAACACTGAAATGTCCACTAGTTTGTAACACCTTTCGAACATGTTAAAGTGTTAAAGTTCGAAAACTATAGTGAAGAGATTTATTTAAAATATGTCACTGAAGTGTTATCAAGCTCCTCAACTAGGTCGTCTTCAATGAAAATAACGAAATAGGTTGTCCACAATATCGCCCAGTGTTGAATATTGGAACTCTAAAAAATTATTGTTCATTCTGAAGTGCCGTGTACTTTTGAACACTTTTACGCATAATTGAACATTTTTACATGTTCATTCAGACGCCAGTGTTCCAAAAGTGAAATATGGTGATCTGCTGCGAACACGCGTGTTCATATGTTCTTTGGTGTTCGGATATGAACATAAAGTGTTCAGTTTTTAACACGATATGGTGCTCCGATTTGGACGTCAATATGAACGTGTGTCCTCAGTGCCGCCCGACACCATAGTTCGATTGCTGGGATACTTATAGCGTTGTGGAATTTTTGGTACCTGTTTTTCTTTTCATTATTGTTCAAATGGACCAGTGGATGAATTCCACAACAGTATTGCAACTTATTCCAACAACCGATAAAATTAGTCAGAGATGAACGCTTTTACGCGTTCGATAAGTATTACAAATGTTTGCTGACAGTGTGCGCGGACTCCAGGTTGAGGATGGCGGATATGAATCACATGCGACGCTCAACTTTCGGAAGCCGATATTGATGAATTTACTGCAAAATTCAGTAAAATTTCTGCTTAATCGAATGATCAGTTGGTATATATTCTTTCCCAGCAACAATACGATATCGGTAGCTACATGTATTACCATGATTTCCTCTTACAGCGAAAACCACTTCTGTTCCACTGGGAAGGGATTTCCGACAACTTCATTAGAACAGAAACTCTACTGTTCATTTGTCTGTTTCACACGACTTTTGTCATCATTCTGACACCAGTAGTTCAGGCCGTTCGCGCCATAAATCCCTCTTTTAAACGTTCAAACTGTTTAAACGTTTAGAAATTGTGAACGTTTAAAAAGTTTAAACGTTTAAACTTGCATAAACTAATCAGATGTCATGAATTGACATTTGGAAGACGTTTCCTGTCAAGAAGCAAACGTTTCCTGTTGTAACATGCACCCAATACTTTAGACGTTTCCTGGCAAAAGTTTCCAGTAGTAATATTCGAGACTTTTGAACGTTTCCGGTGTAAGGGAAAATGTTTTCGGTTATGATCGTCCAATCAATTTTTTTTATTTGTGCCGCATATGTTCAAACCTCAACACCGTGTGAATGTCCTCCGGCAAAACATTTCCGGTATGTAGCCTGATTTAACCAATCAAAATAACCCTTACAAATATTCGCGCATACATCATATATTCCCAACATGGCGCACACAGCGGAGCAATCTTCCGTCTGACTGATGGCTCTTTTGAATCGGGTTCTGATCGACTGCAGCCGACTCGATTTGTTGCTAATGGGCATGATGAACAAACTTGCAATCGGCCCGCCGTCAGCCATCATGTCCCCCGCAAATTGTCCCGGCGCCAAAGAGACTCTAATTTGTAAGGACGGTTTTGATTGGTTGAAATAGACTACATACCGGAAACGTATTCTCTTAAACCGGAAACGTTTAAAAGTTTTGAATATTACTACCGGAAACGTTTGGTTTTGAAAAGAAACATTTACAATAAGGAAGAAGTAAAAAAAAATTGATTGGACGATCACAACCGGAAACGATATCCTTTTAATCGGAAACGTTTAAAAGTCTCGAATATTACTACCGGAAACGTTTACTTTTTGACAGGAAACGAAGTATTGGGCGTCACAACAGGAAACGTTTGCTGTTTGACAGGAAACGTCTTCTAAATGTCAATTCATGACATCTGATTGGTTGGTGCAAGTTTAAACGTTTAAATTTTTTTTAAACGTTTACAATTTCTAAACGTTCGAAAAGTTGAGGGATTTATGGCGCGAACGGCCCTTCATACAGTCAGTGTCTGAATGTGTCCCAATCGGTCAAATTTTGTGTTGTATTTGGGTCAAATGTTCATCGCGCATCGACTTTCAAAAATAGCGTCGCGCGACGCGAAAGGCGACATTGCTTTTCAAAACTCGACGTCGCCTTTTGCGTCGCGAGTCGCCCGCTGTATTTTGCAATGTTAAAAGATAGGGAGGGAAGTCGACGTCGTGTTTCGGAAACACGACTTCGCATTTCGCCCGCGTTGAGTTTTATGGCTTAATGCACATGTTTGTGGAGCATTTATCCCTGAAAATGAAGAACCGCCAGTTTGTAAAAACTCATATTGTAATGGTCAATATATTTCCAGTGAAAATAAGACTATTTTATATAACTTATGTGCATTCTGTCAAAAAATACATTGATATAACCATCTGGATAATAACAGCATAAGATTATCAACTAGAAGTGTGTAACATTAGATCAGGATAGCTAGACCGCAATGGCACTCGCCAAACCGCCTACATCACCAGACTACTGCACAGTCTCTCCAGACAAATGACGAGATGCGGCGTCGCCAAGCGGAGAATCGTGCGCGAGGTTTCATAGGCTGTGTATTTGAATTTCAGCATCAGCTCATCTCCCGTGATGCATCGCTCGATTTTTGCTTTGAATCTGAGCGAACACGACATATCCCAATAACTTTTTTTCATGTTTTGTTCATCACAAAACATGTGATGTTTTTGGAAGTATGCAGTCAGTATATTTGTCTGTGGGGTCATATGACATCTTGTCAGTATGCCGGCATCGTTTTCCACCACCCTTTAATTTAATTACTGCGTAGGTACGTCACACATCATGCGTTACAAGCAGGGATGCAGTCAATCTAAGTAAACCAAGATGGTAAATCAGGGGAATACCATCTAGACGTAACGCTATGAAAGCTTCGTGCGAACTGTTCGCCGATATTCTACGAGATCCCATAATAAGTCAGTCACGACCATTTCTACCTTTTCTCTTTGACAATGATTGCCGTTTACTTCACGGAGATTAACATCTTCGCACGGCGCAATCTTTTGATATTTTCTATCCCTAACAAAGCAAGACTTTTCGGCGGGAGTAAACTCTTTGATCTTTACAGTTTGCCACGCACACTGTCTTGAAATGATGCCATATTTGGATACTGTTTCAGGATAATGTTTATACATTAGACCACGTGCTACCGCGTATAATTACTGCGGGCGTGATTTTAAAATTGTTTCAACAAGCTATCCACCTGATTGGCTAACAATAGTAGCTTCAAATCGTCACAGGATTTGTATAGGGCTGAATTCAGATATAATATTCCGTGATATTATATCTGAGTTTTATACTGAGATTGGAAGGCAGTGGCCAATGCATTCTAGCTATATAGTCTAATAAAGGTTTACACACTTCTAGTTGATTTGCTTCTGGTAATAGTAGATGAACGGTTAATCATATTTTCAATTGTTTTATTATAATTATTCAGTTCGCTATTTCTGAAAGTCACTGGAACGAAGCATCATTTTAAACTTTTAGGATTTATACAAACTAATGTCATTTAGATAGTGGGTAACATTTACATCCGAATACTATATGATGTCACTTTCTTGGTACTTGGAGCACAGATACTAGTGCAGGACAGATCAGTCATGTGGGGAACTCGAATCCGAGCCCTCCGAGACACCAACTCGCCAGCAGTGAATGTGATGTAAGCGCTCTAAAGTTCTATGAGGGCACGGGTTCGAATCAACCACGAGACGGATCCATGACCCAGCATTATTATCTGTGCAGTACCGCTAAAGTATCAACATAATAATAATTGGATATACATATCTAGATTAATAATAACAATAATTGGATATACATATCTAGATTAATAATAATAATAATAATTAGGTATACATATCTAGATTAATAATAATAATTGGATATACATATCTAGATTAATAATAATAATAATAATAATAATTGGATATACATATCTAGATTAATAATAATAATAATAATTGGATATACATATCTAGATTAATAATAATAATAATAACAATAATTGGATATACATATCTAGATTAATAATAATAATAATAATTAGGTATACATATCTAGATTAATAATAATAATTGGATATACATATCTAGATTAATAATAATAATAATAATAATAATTGGATATACATATCTAGATTAATAATAATAATAATAATTGGGTATACATATCTAGATTAATAATAATAATTAGATATACATATCTAGATTAATAATAATAATAATAATAATAATAATAATTGGATATACATCTCTAGATTAATAATAATAATAATAATTGGATATACATATCTAGATTAATAATAATAATAATTGGATATACATATCTAGATTCGTTTGATCAGCTATTTAGTTGATTATGGCATATATGGTGTTTAATTACCTAAAGCAGGACAGCTCTTTCCGAAGTTCAGTTTTTTAGAAAAAAATCTGACATTTTGGCCTCTGATGTGCCGATCCAAATTCGGAAGGAGTGAGACAGGTACTATATATTACGTGATATGATATAAGTGCATGTACATCATATCGTCATAAATTATATGTTCCTCCTAGCAACAGATCAAAGAACCTTTAAAATAAGAAAATACGAAATTTTAAAGCGTGGAACGCACAAGTATATCACAACTACATGTAGATAGCATGTCCTTACCATATTATCCTTTCTGATATGGATAATTCATCGAAAGGGGAAAATTATATTTACTATAAAAAATATGGGGATATATATATAAATAACAGTTTATACATGCTCTGCTTTGCCGAAGTAGCTTGATAATATGCATCAAATTAGAACCAATACCTAGTTAGGAGTTATCCCCCTTGTATTGAGATTTTACTATGATTTTACAATATCCTTACAATGCCCACGTAGCCTGGGTGTTAATAGGGTATAGCAAAAACAATATATAAAGATCAGCTGTAACATCTAACACCATATATTTCTTAGTTCAATATATTTGAGGATGACTAATAAAAATATATTTTATATATACAAATTGGAGGCCACCATATTAGCTTATGTTATGAATCCCCGTCAACAACCTTGTCTCGGCTAACACAGACATGATAGGAGAAATGCAGAGAAACAAACAACACAAAATCGATATTTAGATAAAACTAAACAAATTTTTAATCAAAAATTTTAATCAAAATTTCAGATAACTCCCTGTAAATCACCCTTTTTCATCCAAAGACAACTTAAAATTTGCAATAAAACAGGGCTTGGTTTGATTCAACCACAGACTGTAACTTGAGTGCCAGTGCAGACAGAAGCAATAAATATGTCATGAAACACTGATACAGAATTCAAGGCTTATAGGTACATCTTTTCTCGGCTTGTTATGAAATTGTAGACAATTGAAAGAAAATCCCGAGGTATGGAATGCGCAGATTTGGAGCATGCGCAAAACTCCTTCGACCTGAAAAACCTACAAATGTAAGCCAATCTCCAACGCGGAATATATGAACCCGTGTTTGCGGAATGATGGGGTTTCAGCCCTATTTTCCGACAGATATTGTTTGAATTAAATAAAGAAAGTATTAATTAATACGGCTCGAGATAGGCAGTCCACTTTATATTATCACACAGACAATCGCGACCTCCGACTCCAGTTTCTCAATTGAATCGGGTATGTATAGGTCACAAACCACTAAATAATCGCCTTAGGGGAGATTGGGGGTACAGTGGGACATGGCGCACAGTGGGACAAGCCGTCTAGCTCTTTTGTTAAGAACAAGAGGCACATAACATTACTATCAGCAGAAAGCTATCACCCCCATACAACTTCTATATTGGTTACAAGTGAAACCTATCATTGGTAAAAACTTAGGGACACAAAAACTGTTTTTGAGCAGTCCAAGTAAATTTTCAGGGCAGAGGATGATAGTTTGTTATGAGCAGTTTTCAGCAGTAATTCATTGCTGTTTTATTACTACCGAGAGAGGATGAACAAACATTACACTTCGCCATCCATAAGATGGCTTGCGAATCGTGTGTCTCCATTATCGCGGAGCGATATCCAGTACTTTACCGGATTCTGTTCGGCCTTCATCCGGCGGAGAACAGACCCGAGAAATCTGATAAATTAGAGGTGTTCATACCACTTCTGAAACAGATATTGCTTGGGCTTACAAAATATATAGGTAAGTATAGCTTTCGTATCATCCAAGAGGTGTGGTGGATCTGAAATTTTGAACAAGTAGTTCATCACATGACTCGAAAATGGCGAGTTACGTTGGGGTTACGTCGGTAGACTTTAGCCGATTGGCTGACGAAGTCACGTGGTATTGATTTATGGAAATTCCCTCCTGCAGTTGCCGAAAGTAGGCTGAACATGGATACACACGATCCCAGGATCAGTCTTACTGTGTATAGATGACCGAGATGGTTACAGGTTGGATGAACAAAGGTACACTTTAATTATATCGATTTAGTATCTCAGCTGTATGTATCAGTTTTTTGTCATAAAAAAGAATATATCATGCACGTGGGGCAGAGTGAGACACTTTTGCCGGGGCACACTGGGACAATAATAATCAAATGGTGAAATTTCCGTTCATCCTAAAATGCCATCAAAATGCATTGTTTTGTTTCCTAGATGGTAGTATTTGCCAATCCTATCAGATTTGATGAGTTTTACTAAAACTTTCAAAGTCAAATGCTTTCGTTGGGATGAGAATCACACAAAATATTGTTTTCCACAAATTTGGCTCCTGGGAAATATTTTACGTAAAGCAAGGGCCTAAAATAGCAACTAACTTAACCACCGCTGTTGAGTCTGCTAAACTCCTATGAAACATATTAGTATATACTTCTTATAAAATGTATTTTGATTATAGTCCCATCGCACCCCAGTGGGTGTCCCAGAGTATCCCATAGTGGGGCAAACTGGGACACATTTTTTTTACGTTTTTAAAACAGAATTTTGAAGAAAAGTATAACAGATATTTCAGATTTGTTTGTGTGACTATGTCATAATAAGTATAAGTTATAACGAGAGTATACAAAGCTACACTACAGGGCAATAATAACAGAGATTTTTGCAAAAAGGTGAAAAATGTCCCAGTGTACCCCAATCTCCCCTACTTAATATGTGGTAAATTGGCACAGCGCATCTTGAGAAAACTATATTCCCTAATATTGGCCTCCACAAATGAGCCACCACACCAGGCCTTTCCTCTCAAACATGTTTAAAAAAATCAGCATATATAGTTTTATTCAACCACAGACTGTAACTTGTATATCAGTTAACTGGCCAGTGCAGACAGAAGCAATAAAAATGTCATATGCACTGATACAGAATTCAATACCTAAAGATAAGTATTTTCTCGTCTTGGGGCGAGGTTACGATATTTTCGAGGTCAAGATGGATGGCCAACTTGTAACCATCTGGGTCATCTATACGCGGTAAGACTGACCCTGGGATCGTGTGTATCCATTCTCAGCCTACTTTCGGCAACTACATGAGAAATTCTCTGAAATCAAGACCACGTGATGTCGTCAGCCAATCGGCTAAACTCTACCGACGTAGCCCCAACGTAACGCGCCATTTCAACCTGTAACCATCTGGGTCATCTATACTCTGTAAGACTGACCCTGGGATCGTGTGTCCATTTTCAACCCACTTTCGGCAACTGCAAGAGGGAATTTCCTGAAACCAATACCACGTGACTAAAGTCCACCGACGTAACCCCAACGTAACCCGCCATTTTCGAGTCATGTGCTGCCCTACTTGTTCAAAATTACAGATCTACAACGCCTCTTGGGTGATACGAAAGTTATTCATACCTATATCTGTTTCCGAAGTGGTAATTTATCAGATTTCTCCAGTCTGTTCTCCGCCGGATGAAGACCGAACAGTATACGGTAATGTATCGGATATCGCTCCGCAATAATGGCGACACACGATTCACAAGCCATCTTATGGATGGCGAAGTGTACGCAAATGGATGGATGGCGAACGGCAAAGCTGCACCGTAGGAACGAAGGGGCCATAACTTTGTATGGTAATTGGTAACTTTGTTCAGAATTTTAAGAAAATCGAGTGGACGCGGATGGGCCGCCCAGAAAAAAAAGAAGTTTTTTTCCCTCAAAGGCGTATCTACAAATGTCGACTTACTTTCCAGTGTCAAACACCGTACCGTCGGATTTGAATAGCACAACGCTTCCTCTCTCTACTGCCGTTTCGTTTGCTGGAATCACTTCATGGGTTGTTAATATCACGTGATCTACACCCATTCCGGGCAAAGCTGAGAACACATTCACCACGGCTAAAATGCAAAGAAGAAAATTTCAAGCAATAAATACCAGTTCACAAAACTGGACGTTACATATCATATTATTCTTTTTATGCTGTGCTAAGAACTGTGTAGCGGGTTTGGGGCTGGTGATGTCAGACTTATGATTTTAAAATCTCAAATACTAGAACTAATATTTCAATAACAGTTTTTTTCTAGAAAGAACGATGTTAAGCAATGCTGTATCACAGGTGTTTATATGTGTGATACAGTACACAAACACCTCTTCAAATCGACACTTCTTAACCAACTGTTTGTATATCTTACTCAGAATTGTGAGTGACCCTAGACGGTTTGTGTTCCCCTTTAACAGAAAAACGAAATAAAATTGTGAGTCAAAAGATCCCTCTATCACATGACTGAATAAAATGGGTGTCATTTTTTAGATTAATAATGAAATAATAGGGATATGTTGAAATATAATCATAACATTACATTTCGTATCGATAGAATTGACATACAGATTTCTCTGATATTTGTAAAGAACATGACAATCACTGTGCTCGTTCTAAATACAAAATGCAATTTATTTTAGGATATATTCCATTCAATTCAATCAAATTACTGATCTTCGGAAATATTTCGTTCAATTTCGATTAAATTGGGTTGGTTGATATGGCAACAACGTTAACCGAATATGAATATTTTGGGGTATTGTTGTTGGGCAAATGCAAAGGAGGTGTTCGGTTTGACCGTATTTTTTTCCTTAGTGTGTTGCGTTTATAAACCGAAAATATAATTTCCTCTCGTTTACTTTAAAAGTTATTAGCTGGAGAGAGAAAATACTGAATTTTCATATCCTCAATTTTCACCGAGAAGAGATTTGTCAAAAAAATATTACGAGTATTAGAAAATAAGCATTTGTTTGTTTTTGCAATTTTTGGCGATATTCTTGAAGGGAATTCCCTTCATATATAAAATATGACACCTTTAACCAAAACGAGTCTTACATACCGAAATGCGGTAGGTTTGATTCAAAATGATACTGAAAAATCGTTTTGGTTAAAGGTGTCATATTTTCATAATATTGAAATATGTCAAAACGCTTGTAATGCTCTGAAAGGGTGTAGTTCACCGCCATTCGGCACATGATTCCTGAACTTGATAATTGTAACAGCTGCTTGGCCGAATGGTTACAGTGTCGGACTACAGATTAAAAGAAAACCAACTGTTTGGTTCGAATCTCCAAATACCCGATTTTTTTTTCATTCTTCCTTTTTTTCTCCCATCTGCATTTTCGACATTAAAGTGCAATAGTGACGTGAAATAAAGACAGCGAACCCCTATACGCACGTACTAATCCCTTATTTTATTTTAATTCCTGAATAGAATTGCACACAAACAACTCCACACACACAGTCAGACCACTAGCTCAGTATTCGAATATTCTGATGATCCAGCAGAGCAAAAAATTAATTGCTACACATATATAATTTCGTCTTAGAGCATCGGAAAGTATAACTATGAATTGAAAAGTTATAAGGTTAAACTTGTCTGTCTGTGTTGTAATTTATTAAGGAAATAACCCTCAACAAGTGGTGACGCTTGCTTTCCCAAGTGATTATGCATGTGCCAATGTTATCCGTACTAGAATATGAACCAGAATTTCCCATTAGACTGGCCTCGCCTGTCTGACAAAGAGTTGGGGAATGCCTGAGCATTACGTCACAATTTACCGGCCGGCTCGGAGCGAGACAATAGAACAGCAGAGAGCGACTCTGAAGGGAAAAATATCCATCTAAAGCGAACACCGCCTTTACTGCCAGTATCGGTACACCAAAGCTAGCTTGTGAAAGTCAAATTCCAGGAATTTTTCCCATATAAAATGTATTATGAGCAATGGCGGGTGTTACCAGTCTCGAGCTTAACTGGTTTTCTTCTATACTAAACTGGCTAGAAATATAATGTGGTACCTTGTCTTCCAAATAACACCTTAGATCCAGGGGGCAGCAGTGTACAGTTCGCTGTATAAAGGCTGGAGAGGGCGGTGAAATCCCGATCCTTGTAAAACTGCGCAAAGACGATGTTCGTGTTCTTGATGTCGGTCGTCCAGTCTGCGGACATAAATACAAATCTTTGGTAGACCTACACAATAAACAGAAGTGTTCCACTTTAGAACGCCAAATGTGTTCTAATTAATGTAAAACCTTCTGAACACTCTTTTCGTGTTTCTCGAATAAATAAGAACAGCAGTGTTCAAAATCTTTTCATTTAGTCGTATTCTAACCTTGAACACTGCAACACAGAAAAGAAAATTCCTTAAAATTCAAGGACATTTAAGGAATATTTCGCTGGTGTAATAGTCGGGGAATATTCCTTAAATGTCCTTGAATTTTAAGGAATTTTTCTTTCAGCCCATGGTGTTCAAATTGTGATGGCCCATCACCAGAACTCAGAAAAAAACAACAACAACAAAATGTGTTCCAATGTAACAGTTTTAAAACATTCTGTTGGTGTTTTCAAATAAATAACAGCAGCGTATATTCAAAATTTGAATATTTATTTTTCCTTCGGTCGTATTCTAAATGTGCAAAATTTGGCCTTAAATTGTAATTGCACACAACGCCAGAACATCAATGTTGTAATTGCACACAACGCCAGAACATCAATGTTGTAATTGCACACAACGTCAGAACATCAATGTTGTAATTGCACACAACGCCAGAACATCAATGTTGTAATTGCACACAACGCCAGAACATCAATGTTGTAATTGCACACAACGCCAGAACATCAATGTTGTAATTGCACACAACGCCAGAACATCAATGTTGTAATTGCACACAACGTCAGAACATCAATGTTGTAATTGCACACAACGTCAGAACATCAATGTTGTAATTACACACAACGCCAGAACATCAATGTTGTAATTGCACACAACGCCAGAACATCAATGTTGTAATTGCACACAACGCCAGAACATCAATGTTGTAATTGCACACAACGCCAGAACATCAATGTTGTAATTGCACACAACGCCAGAACATCAATGTTGTAATTGCACACAACGTCAGAACATCAATGTTGTAATTGCACACAACGTCAGAACATCAATGTTGTAATTGCACACAACGTCAGAACATCAATGTTGTAATTGCACACAACGTCAGAACATCAATGTTGTAATTGCACACAACGTCAGAACATCAATGTTGTAATTGCACACAACGTCAGAACATCAATGTTGTAATTGCACACAACGCCAGAACATCAATGTTGTAATTGCACACAACGCCAGAACATCAATGTTGTAATTGCACACAACGCCAGAACATCAATGTTGTAATTGCACACAACGCCAGAACATCAATGTTGTAATTGCACACAACGCCAGAACATCAATGTTGTAATTGCACACAACGCCAGAACATCAATGTTGCACACAACGCCAGAACATCAATGTTGTAATTGCACACAACGCCAGAACATCAATGTTGAATAGCCGTAATTGCACACAACGCCAGAACATCAATGTTGAATAGCCGTAATTGCACACAACGCCAGAACATCAATGTTGAATAGCCGTATTCAGAAACAAGTTCGTACATTAACAGTATAGTGTTAAAATTGTGAATATCAATGTACAAGTTAAGATCACCAAAAACACCTTTCATTTGTCAACATTTCAGTGTGTACTCCCCAAAAAATATTTCACTCAAGTAAGAGTGGAAACTGAATTAACTCAAGTTTATTAAATTCAACTCAAAGAGTGGGATCATTTCCACTCAATGTTGAGTGAATTCGAAGTTCACTCGAGTTTACTAAAAGTACTAGTACTAAAATGTATATACACAATAATAAGCGTTTATCTCAAACATACGGGATACGCGGATAAAATTACTTCACGTGCTTTGACCCAAAAAACTTTCTATGTTTCAGGTTACAAGGCGCGTTGTTTTGAGATCGTGGATTCAGATGATACTCGGGGTAGACCCAACATTCAATACAAATCAAAATTATGAAATATCATGTTGCGGAACTAAAATATCCTACACCTGAGCATTTAAATTTTCTAACAGAACACATAGTCTCAATAAAAAATAGTCCCAATAAAACATAATCTGGTCGATGAACCTTGTCTTCAAAATCAATAAAATTGTTCTTTCCTCAAATGGACCGCCTTACGTCGCTAGATGCACATGTTGATGACGTCATTTACGACCTGCGGTCAAGAGCTACCGATCGTTATCATGTAACGAATTTTCCTACCATTTTGGAAAAATTATGATATGTTGGGATGTGGTACGAATTTTCATTGTTGTGAGAAATTTGGCCACTACATTATTGTGAAAATGTTGCGGCTTCCATGTGTTGAGCTATATGCTGCCGTTTGTTTCCGGCGGCTCTCCGCCGGATATCTGAATTCAGTAAAAATGGGAGCGGCCATCTTGATATTGGACGAGTAATAGGTGTTTTCTCGAGCTAAACTTCACAGACGTGCCGTGGAGTGATCCAACTGGTTTCATATCGTAAAACGACAGGATTGTATCACCCGTTCGTGGTTAACACATTAATTCTAATTCTGTTATAATGAATTCATCGAATAAATGTCCTTTAGTACTATTTTATTATGGGTGAGAGACCAAATCGATGACCATACAAGTTATTTACCTGTACGTCTGCAGCAAAATGTTTGAGATTGAACTGCGAGTTACTAAAAACTCGAAACAGTAAAACACGCGGATCGGATTGATGTGTAGAGAAAGTCGATCTAGGCTTAATTTACCATGACACACATCAATAAAGAAATAGTGGTTTGATGATGGGTCCCATAATGCCACAGCGCGAACTCTTACATCAGGCTATATGAAGTGACTTAATACGTCAACCACAGAACATTACTTTCAAAGTCCAAGTTGGACATGCGGTTCATGTGCACATTTTGCCAGCAAGCACTTAACTTCCGGCTAACCCCAAACTTTCCAGATGGGTCCTTGCACGAACTACATTAGTCAAACCTTTAATGAAAACAAACAAATCGACATTTTTTAAAACCATAATGGTGCATCGTGATCTGTATTCACCAGTTGCACGCGTAATCGGCTTGTAATACGCAGATTATAAGCTACAAACGTTTCCGCCGGCATTGATGCATCTGCATCAATAAGTTTTCTTGTGTACTCTGGGAAGGACAATATAGTGACGTCAAAGTAAAAGGTATAGATTCAGGTATCGTGAATGTATTCCAAGTCGCATAATTCAAGATATTTTAGTAGAGTTACCCACCTTTATTAGTCTATTATATTATGTACATTTCATTCCAATTCATGTGTAAAACCTGTCACATTTATGTGTAGTAGTCTTCAAAGTAAAAATCGAGTTACCTCCCTTTTATCCGCAGAGAAAACAGGGTGAAGACTTTAGGGTGTATGATTTAATTTAACGCTTACAACCTTTATAATCAATCATTGCCCATTTTCACTAGATATTTCTCTTCAAGCATCTTCTCCTCCAATAAAAATTGTATTCAAAGATCAACCTCTGATATAGACTGCCATCCAGCATCCCTCCCTCCGATAAAGATATCCTTCAAAAACACCCCCTCCAATAAAGATTGCCATCAAGCATCCCTCCCTCCGATAAAGATATCCTTCAAAAACATCCCCTCCAATAAAGATTGCCATCAAGCATCCCTCCCTCCGATAAAGATATCCTTCAAAAACACCCCTCCAATAAAGATTGCCATCAAGCATCCCTCCCTCCGATAAAGATATCCTTCAAAAACATCCCCTCCAATAAAGATTGCCATCAAGCATCCCTCCCTCCAATAAAGATATCCTTCAAAAACACCCCTCCAATAAAGATTGCCATCAAGCATCCCTCCCTCCGATAAAGATATCCTTCAAAAACAGCCCCTCCAATAAAGATTGCCATCAAGCATCCCTCCCTCCGATAAAGATATCCTTCAAAAACACCCCCTCCAATAAAGATTGCCATCAAGCATCCCTCCCTCCGATAAAGATATCCTTCAAAAACACCCCCTCCAATAAAGATTGCCATTAAGCATCCCTCCCTCCGATAAAGATATCCTTCAAAAACACCCCCTCCAATAAAGATTGCCATCAAGCATCCCTCCCTCCGATGAATATATCCTTCAAAAACACCCCCTCAAATAAAGATTGCCATCAAGCATCCCTCCCTCCGATGAATATATCCTTCAAAAACACCCCCTCAAATAAAGATTGCCATCAAGCATCCCTTCCTCCAATAAGGATTCCATTCAAACATCCCTCCGTCCAATAAATACTCCTTTCAAGTACTCCTCCCTCCAATAAATGGATATTATGAAGATGTAGATATTATATATGTGTGAATATATATATATGTGGACATTATTAATAGATCCATAAATGTGCGTTATATATATAGGTGTGGATATATCGATGTTTGTATAATTTCCAAACTTCGGTCTAGTCTAGGGCAGTTTCCCACAGTAGTGCCACTCTCAACTAGCGTATCCGCTTTCCAGGTCAAATATTTAACACTAGATAATTTGCTCATTTAAACGTGTCGGTCATGTGGCATAATGCTTTGTGAAGCTGGAATAATATAAAAAAAATGTTTAACGATTTCTCATACAGCACACGCAGTGATATACCAGAGACCCTATAATAATTATATATAGGGTCTCTGGATATACTCATGGATGTCTAAAATTATTAATTTTGTCGGATATTTCATTCCATTTCAAACTTGCTACCATCCACAACAGTATATGAGCTTCAGAAATCGACAAAGATACAACTGTGCCAAATATGTGAAGTATTCTTCGGAATTATGTAGTCGATGGCTATTTTTGATAATTTCTGAACTTTTGGTATAATATGGGGTGCAGATAATTTCAGCAGTCTAGACGCTTTCCCTACATCCATTATACGACTAAATAGGCTTGTTCACTGTGCCATAACGTATGGTTTAATGTATAATGATCCCGTTTTATATAATGTTTTAATTCATAAAAAAGGTTGCAACAGCTAGAACTAAAACATGTCAAATTGGCTAAAACCTGCATTTCATTTCAAAACAATTATCACTGGCAAAGTAAAGTTAAATCAGTTGTATGTGCAGACACAATTTGCATATCCGCATTGATTGTGTGACGTATTGTTCAGAAACGAACCCACATATTATAATATTGAATTTCTGGAATTTTGTCAATATGGGAAGTGGCGTAATTTGTCATATGTTGTGAGGGGGGGAATTTGTCATCATTGGCATTAGGGTAATTCCAACAGTATTTTAAAATCTGAAATCATCCCGAGACCCTTTATATGATGATATGCCGTACTATTATTCCTTCAACCATTACGTACCTTAATTCTCTCTCTCTCTCCAAGTGTATATAATATAAAATGCAGATACGATCCAGCTCGTGTATAAACAAGAATTTGTTCTATGAAGCGAGAAATACATCGCATCAGGCTATTTATACAGATGGTTCTAAAGATGGTGAGAGAGCATGTGGTACTATCTTTAGTTCCAAAACTAAAACATATCGACTACCGATATTGATATTCACTACAGAAACAAAAGCTCTATTTTCGGCGTTAGAAGATATTAATTGGGTCCACTGAAAAGAAGAAATATGTCATATTCTCAGATTCACTGTCATGCCTTCAAGTGATTGAAAGTGGAAAATCAACTCATCCCACCATCTTGAATATTCTACAATTATATGACCGTGGATTTCATCAACAGATTGATGTTGTGCTTTGTTGGGTACCTAGTCACGTTGACATCAAAGGTAATACCGAAGCTGATAAAATGGCTAAAGCAGCCCTAGATGTTGAGGTTGATCCTGTTGGAATGATCCCATACAGTGGTTCCAGACCCTCTATCTGTGCTTATGTGAGAAAGTTGTTTCAATCTTTGTGGGATGCCATATCACAAATTTCACGAGTTCAAAAAAACTGTAGGCTGTACCACAGGCTCTCAAAACAAGAGTTTTGGGGGGTGTGGACGGTGGTATTACGCTGAAGTGTCGAAATATGGGGTCTCTATATATAACCCCAGGCTTTATATAAAAATACACCAAGGTCTGAAACGCACTTTGGGTGAAACGAGAAATAAACGGTTTACCTCCAAACAAAATACATCAGCATATACTACAATTGACACTATATATATTCCCGTCGTCAAATTAGTAAATTTGTGCAATTTTATACCTTTGCCGAGCGATTCAAAATCAAACCTGACTGTCCATTCAACCCAGCACAGCGAGATGATGGTTCGCTTCTTTCTCAATTCTGATTGGTCAGCTGATCAGTGTGTGACCTCTCTTGCCGGAGGTCGAAAATATACTAGATATCATCAGTTGAAAAACTCGCTCCATGTTATAAACATAGGGGAGAGATCAAGAGAACAACTCCAAACTGTCAGTGGCCCACATGCTGTGCACCATTATCGCCGACACCCAGGCCAGACAGCATTGTCCAGAGATAAACTTGAGCTATAGTGAGAAGCTGCTATCATTTAGTGACAATTATGGAAATATTCTATAATATTATAGTATCATCTACGGCTGTTCTATTTGTTAAATGTAGTTTTCTATTTTTAGCAGAGGATGGTTTCTTCATCTGCCAGTGGTGTAAAAAAAAAGAGAGTTGCAAATGACAACAGGCATTTACCAACAGCCCCAAAGTGTCCACTAAAAGGTCTAACCCTCAGAAAGTACTAGTTACGGTATACTAAAAACTCCCTTAGGTGTTTCGTTAGTAAGGCCAAAGAATAATTTCTTTAACAGTGCGCAAAAAAACCTGTTTCGTGCAGATAAAATCCTCACGTTTTATATTGTTAACGCGCAGAGTCAAAAGTGACGTAAAACAGCTTTTTAAAACGACTGACGTTTGAAATTGGGCTTTCGTCTTTACCAAAACGAATCTCCAGAATATATCACCTTGTACCAAATCGAATCTAATGTTTTCAAAGTCACCATATCGGCCTGCTCCGGTGGGGCCCTCTTCCATACTACGTGAGAAGAAGGCTCCGGCGCCAAACCACTAATAATTCGATGTCCACCTACCTTTCATCAAACACCTTGTTTATGAGTGGCTGTCCATTTTTAGCCTTGTAAGAAGTCTAAACTCGGACGAGGGGGTGTAAAGCTGTCCACATCGCGTGTATAGTGTTTGTCGCGCAGTGTTGTGGCGCGTAATAGGCGCTCGGCGATGTTGACAGTTTTACCATCGCCGCGGTGCGTGTAGTGTTTGTCGCGCAGTGTTGTGGTCGTCGAGACACGCCTCCGGTAAGAAAGGTCACGCACTGATCAGCTGTCGCGACTGACCAAGCAGAATTGAGAACGAAGCCCGCCATAATCTAACTGTTCCTAGATGGATGGACACTTACGTTGGAGTTTGAAACGCCCGGCAAAGGAAAAAAATTGCACAAATTTACTAATTTGACGACGGGAATATATCAAGTGATACTTGTAGAATATGCTGATGTATTTTGTTTGGCGGTAAACCGTTTATTTCTCGATTCACCCAAAGTCCGTTTCTCACCTTTATGTTGATTTATATAAAGCATGGGGTTATATATAGAGACCCCATACTTCGACACTTCACCCTAATACCACCGCTCACACCCCCCAAAACTCTTGCTTTGCGGGCCTGTGGCCGTGACATTACATCGGAATATTATTTTGGTTCAAGGTGTAAAGGCGAATTAACGGATGCCGATAACATTTTGCAACCACACCAATTAACAGACAGAAGGACGGACATATACAAAGCTCACAATTACGTCTCTGGCGGACCCCCTCTCTGGTTGTGCTGTGCTTCGTATGGCATATACAATACATTCATCTCACTTAGTAGCATTTGTTCCGTCATGTGAAACATGCGACGTCGCCGACGATTTCAATGGACGTCACATCTCTACAGCATAGAGTACTCGACGTGGCTATTAGGGGGTAACTGTTGTGTTTACATGGCAGTGTGACTAACGTCACAGGACCTAAATGTCTTAGGAGGCATTATGATATGTTTTTGCCAATTTCGATGTTTATAGATCACCTAAAGCTGGTTCAGGTTATCGTTTATCTTCATATGTTTACAGAGAATAATAAAAATTGTTTTCACCTCAGAATCAATTATTTTGCACGAATGTACTTCATTACCCTGTTACTCGAGAATCATGAGACTCAGTGCCTTGAAATTTTTCTAAGTATACAATATAATATTGTAGTTCATGCCAATTGAACAATTTCTCGTAGTGGATGTATTTTATTTTGGTACTTCTGTATTGCACACGATCCATTTACCCATCTAAAGATACAAGGCCCTTCCCAAAAACGCCCCTCATCATTATAACGACCAAATTTTATGTCACAATGATACCATGAGACATGCTCAAATGACAAAAAAATGTATTTTTTTTTAAGAAAAATGTTTTCAATACCCTTTTTGTGAAGCAAAAATGAGATGAAATTACAAAGAATTTCGCGAAGCGACTTTCAAAAAAAAAATCTATACCAGGCCAGTAAAACGATGAATAAAGTGACTCAACTTAGTTTTGGAGAACCTACCAGCAAAATTATCCATTTCGCCTGTAGCACGTGGCCGCACTTTCATTTTTGACTCAGCATGTGTACACAAATGACCGCTGAAATCTCGCCATTTTGCCATCGGCTTCACAACGAAACAAAGATAATTCAATAGAAAATAGCAGATGTCAAATTCAAATTTTCCACAAATACACAGATACGTACTTTTCAGCTCATCTGTTGACATAGAAATCGAATTTACAGAGTTCGGAATGTGGTATGTGTTTTCAAACAAGACGAGCCATCAAATATTCATACACCCAAATAGGCATGCCGAGAATATCGTCCATACCATATATAAACATCAAAGAAGCATCAGTGAAATATGGTGATATTTAGCATACAGAATATTTAATTCGAAAGTTACATTGCAGAAAAGCATTTTTGTCAACCTCTCTGGAGATCTACTTTTTCGAGCCGCCTTACTCTAATACCCAGTCGCATGCTTCTCGAGAAATCGCGCGAGATTTGACAATTTGTCAAAACTGAGGAAAAACAAATCATTCGTCTAATTACATCAAGTTTAGACAAGAAAGATGGTAGTATAGTGAATTTCGGTGAGTAGCCCTCCCAGCTAAATGGTTCTGCATTCCGATCGCATGTTCTGTAAGCGTTTGTCGATGAAAATAGGTGAGCATAAACGTGCGACATTAACCCTCTGGACCATGTACCAACAACAACAACACAAAACAACAACAATACGTTGAGTAACTGTCTCATTCAGGTTGACTTTGATTGAATGACAGGTGTTCAATTTTGTGTAAAGGTTAAAGTATCGAGGCCGAAAAATGTCCACTTGAGCAGAAAGAAATGTAAAACGCCATTTTTCTGAACAATTCAGTTTGTTTGACCACGTGTAGCATTCTATATATTCCAACAACTTCAAGTAGGTCATTCTTGTTTACCCTCAACGGAGAGATGATTCAACTTTACTCGTGAGTTAAACAGTCACTACATTTCTTTATTTTCCAAATTTTACTCCCAGAAATCCACTACATTTTTGGTCAATTTTGCTCCACAAAGTCATTTTTCGAGTTCTTTCAAAGAAATAGTCATATTTTCATGTGTTTAATGGTGTTTCCTATCTTTCTGAGATGAAATAATGCGCGCTTGATAGTTTAGTGCCTTTTAGAAAATTTCAACCTGACAAAAAAATGTCAAAATATCTCAGATATTAATCAGATATGCATTTCCTGTTATTCATATATCATGTATAATAGAAGTTAGCCATGCAGGATATATGTTTTATATGTTTTATTTTTTAATAAGTGAATTACATGTTCTTCCTATTTAACCTGCAAGGGCCTTAGATTCAAACTTTCATTCACAATCAGCCTGCTCCGGATTATACATGTACATGCTATGCCAGGTAAAAGCAGGTACTCAAGTCATTGTCTCGAACTGAATAGAACATGCATGGAGTTATTTCAGCTTGTCCACTAACATTCACTGGATGCGCATCCTCCATTTACAGCTACATGAATCTGGATGACCAATAACCTGTTGATCTGCCATAAAACTGACCAGTCTCACCTCTGTACTACATGTACATGTATATGCTAGCAGCTGTCTGTCTTGACACACATACATGTTGTAGTGTACCTTGGGTTTTCATGAAAGGACTGTACGGTTAGTTTGGCGAGGTGTGCTGCATGCGGAGAACATTTACAAAGAACTGGTGAGTTCAGACTAAACATTTTTTATTTTCAATCACAGTTTGAATGCTGAATGTGGTTTCATGGTATTCAGGTAATAAATTGTTTGTTGGCCGACTGGACTGTTGCCTTGACAAAATTACTTTAGAAATTCGTACATATTTAATCACATGCCATGTAACATAAAAAAATCCAAGATCGCTCAGGCTGCCTTGGAGCCCAGATGTGCGCCAGTTTCATGAAACAGAAAAAGATGAACAAAATCGATCGCGTTGCAGGTTGAAACAATTTGCGCATATTTAAGAAATAATGTTTTCATAGGCGTGCTCAATGGTTATTTTACGCACGGTTAGTGTCGGAAAGTATAATTTTAGGGCGCGGGCTAATGAAAACATTATTTCTATTCTATTGCACTACCCAAATTGATTATCAAAGGAGATTATTCCTACGAAGTAGGCTCTCATTTGCAAATTGTCTGGTAATGAGTGAGTCAGTGTCAGCCCATCCGAATTCTTTCTCCGGCAAAATAAGGAGAACCGTTGACATTAGAACCTTGATTTTTGGCACGAACGTGCATTAGGGGACTGTTACCAGCAAATTCTGAGCTGACCTACTTTTGATGAAAATTTGACCTACTTAGGTGACCTGTAAACCTCTAAATTGGCAAAAACGTCCTAATGCCTCCTCAGACCATGGAAATGCGCTTAATTAGGTCAATGTCAGTGTGACTTGACCTAATTAGGTCAAGGTCAATGTGACCTACCTTCGGACCCAATTTCTGACCTAGAAACATCGGAATTGGCAAAAAAAAACCTTGGTCTCTCAAATGGGGAGTGATACTGTCAGCTGTGTGGAAATTACGTGGATATATGTCTATTTGTATCGCTTTGTTAATCAATTTTACGTTGAAAACAACAGTTAAACTTGGGAAAGACATTTCATCTTGTAATTTGTTTGGTTTATTCAATTGTTACTTGTATGAAAGCAGACGCCCCTTTCCTCATTCGACTTGTGAAATGGAATCTCCCAATGAACACCTGCACTTGACGCGTGTTGATTTCAAATAACCGTGCTAAAATGTGTAATAAATGCACGGTTAGCTCGATGTTATTGACACAAGCGTTATAGAATGCAAATTCTACCACACCCCGTGTGTTTTACCAAATAACATTATTAAATATAAGGAAGGAAGGCCAGGTGGCATCTAATTCCAATAGAGGTCACTTAATAAGCCGTTCGGTTCGGATAGTTTGATGTCCTGACTTCCCAGTTGGACTCTACCAGAGTGGGGATAGAAGAAGCAGCGTACTGCGATATGACCATTGTGTATGAAGTACCGGATCAACAGTAATGTATTTAAAAATCCAAGGTTCAAGCTATATTTGGAATATTCTTGAATTTTATTGGTAATTGTTAATATTGTTTTCTCGTCATTTTGAACATTAAAAGCTTTTTAGTAAGCCCCAAGCCGTCATACTGTGGACTCGTCCCCTGTGTGTCGATTTTGGGCACGCGACTTGCAGGTGTTGTCTGCTCCGATTAATTGATGGACCAACGCAGGTAGGGGTGATAACGTGTATTCTATAACACTTGTGTCAATAGCATCGAGCTAACCGTGCAATTATTACACGTTTCAGCACGGTTATGCGAAATGTACATGTGTCAAGTGCAGGTGTTCAAGTTGGTTGAGGAAAGGCACGTCTGCTTTCATACAAGTAACAATCGAATAAAACAAACAAATAAATTACAAGATGAAATTTGCTTCTCAAGTTTAACTGTTTCCATCGAGAAATTGATTCACGAAGCGACACAAATTTGCATATATCCACGTAATTTCCCAATAGCTGACTCAGCTGACAAAATCACTTCCCATTTGAGAGACCACATAATCTCGTCCACTGACATTGGCACGATGCCAACCGAGACGGGAGCATCAGTGGACGAGTTTTTTTAAGGGGAGAAAGGTTGTCCAAGTTTAAAATATGTTTTCAACCTTTCATTGTAATCTTTGTTGATATCCAATTTGAGTAGCGCAATAGAATAGAAATAATGTTTTCATAGGCGTGCTAAATGGTTATTTTACGCACGGTTAGTGTGGGAAAGCCCGCGTCTATAAAAACATTATTTCTTAATTTACATGATAAAATATTGCTTTGCATGAAAAATCTCAACAATTCTGCTGTTTGTAGTATAGTAGAATAGAAATAATTGCTTGTTTACTGCGGTAAACAAGCAATTATTTCTTAATTTTACGATCGCGATTACTGTTAGCTGACCAGTCGGATGTACAGATAAAATCCGTTGATGTTAGAATATTGCATGACCCTTCTTACCTGCCCGGGACAGGCTGACAGACAGGAGAACAACAATACAAACAACAAATTGACAACTTCCTCCCATGGTGTTAAAGTGATAACGGTCTAAGTATGAATGAATATGCGTGCACCACCTTTATTCTTTGCGGGAGTGAGATATTTGCTCTCGGCGATCAGGTCGGCCTGGCCAAGTCAGGTGAGCGCATGTGATCTTTGGATGTCCCGAGACCGTCTTGTCAGCAGACAGATAATAATTGATCCGTCTTGAGAAACAGTAGAGAAGAAAGCTATATTATCACCTACATATAGTAGTTGTTTTTAGCATATATGTTTAGGATATAAAACATTTTCTGAACGCAGATAAGATATTCGTTTTGAACACAAATTTAGCCCTCAAAAATATTTAGCTTTTAACGCATGTGTTCAAACCCTAAACACGCTCCAGCCTATGCTCAAACCTATGATATGCGTTTAAAAAGTGTGAAAAACTTGAACTTGCTGTGCTGATATAAGTATACAGTCTCCTACGTGCATGGCGATCAAACAGTGGTACATGGTCAATAGGACATGACGGGTTCGCTTCTATGATTTTATTAAGTATACCGGTACTTGAAATAATTATAATTATTCACCATTGGGCCAAGTCTAGTCTGACCATCAACCCTCTCAGAACAGTAGTGGCTAAAAGAGATTTCGAAGCCATAGGTGCAGGTTCAGGGAAGATGGGAAGGGACATTTTCACCGGGAGTGCTGTCATCTTCAGACATGGAATACTGTAACGGTCTTCTGGCCCAGTTACTAAGCGAGCCTTTTGTGCCGAACTCGCTGCGCCAAGCAGGTATACTTTACTACAGGATAACATAGGATCGTCAGACAAATGAACTTATAGAGTTAGTAATTTAAATGTTATCTAACATGACTAAGTCTGGCATGCTACTACAACATATTTTCTTTTGATTCGATATTTTTCTAAAATTTGATGAAGATGATAAATTTCGTCTTTTTCAATTTTTATAAATATATGGATATTTTAATTATTCCTGTTGCCAGAGAGCTATAACTTCTCATACCCTACATATGAGATATTCGCCTACCGAAACAAGTTAACGGGGTGTGAAATGACCATTTTATGACGTCAAAGTGACGTCATAACATGGACAATAATTTATTATTACCAGGTCAGTCCCTCTACCAGGTCAGTCCCTCTCCGAACGTAATTAATTTAATGATGACGTCGCCTACTCTCTCACCTACTTAATCAATCAAGTGATTCGCTTCGCTTTCATCAAAGGTCACAGGGGTCCGACGATGAGGTCATAATGCCAGTGTGCGTCATTCAGGATCTCCGCCAAACAGAAGCGCCACAAGATCACCCCATAATTAGCTGTTTAAATGAATGTCAACTCGTCACATGAGTGTTAAGGTATACCATGGATTTCGAGATGATGATTCGCACCTGGATGTATAATTTTTGTCCGGATTAAAACGAATATGTTAAGGGAACCATGCATACGTGGTAACGTCATCATAGGCTTCGTCATCAATCGGATTGATGCCGATACTCGATAGTGAAATGCTGCAAACCTGGAACTGGACTAACAGGCTGTGACCATACTTGACTGGGATACAGTCATGATCTGTTCCAGAGATTTGTGATGGTGATACAATCATGTATGCCACTTACGGAATTTTTGCATTAGTAATCGAAAGCCCTTATTCGCAAGACACTAATAACACAAACACAAAACAAGGAAAATTGACAACCGTTTTGAATGCTGCTGAAATTAAAGACATCATGATGTTCGTTTCATATCATCAAATCTGGTTGAACTTTCATATTGGTCGTTTATTAAAATCTCCATACAGCCTCATCATTACTGTTGACAATTGTCGATTCCGGATTGGTTCAATGGTTTGATACCAGTATTCATTTTACTTCACATACCATGGTTAGAAGCAATTTGCTCCTGACAAAACCTGTCAGACACATTTTATTGAATTGAACAGAATAGTCTCCAGATTTGAATTATTTGTGGCTTTGGTGGTTAAATCTTATACAGTTTCTTTGTCTCTTCCATCCACTGGCTGTACCCTATTTAATACCACACCGTAACGCGGTGGTAAAGTAACCTGAGTTTATCTATGTTGAAAACTTGATCCGAACATCGCCTGTGCTTTCAATCGCTCACGCTGATGTTAGTGCTCTACTCATGTCACATATTCGATATTCTACTCCTGCCGACAAGATTCTGGTTCCGTTCTTAACACACAATGAAGTTCTCGCGCGAGATATTACCAAGTTCCCAGTTTGTATTTGGGGTGGACACTCAGCAATCATGATACATGTTGCACAGGAAATGTACTCCATGTGGAGTAGAAATTGTCAACACCAAATAGTAAAACTAGATCGATAGTCCATTTTTACGCAACACTACCAGGAGTTAAATTTGCCTTCCTCTCCGATCGTTTGGCATGTTTGCATCGAAAAACGTACTATTTATGTAATCGATGGGATATTATCATGTTAGTATAACTGTCCTCATTCACCCCAAATGATGAATAACACCTCCAGCTCACACATACTTATAATGAAAGAGATAAAAGGCATGTATATATGTGTTACTCTGGCGATATACGTTGATGTAATTAAACGTTTTATCATTTTGAGAAATATTGTTTTCATAGGGGTGCTCAATGGTTATTTTAAGCACGGTTAGTGTTGGGAAGTTTATCAATTTTAGGGCTCGGGCGAAAAATTGATTATCAACAAAGATAATAATGAAAAGTTGAAAACATATTTTAAACTTTGACAACCTTTCTCCCCTTTATTGTGCCAATGTCACTGGACGAGTTTATGTGGTCTCTCAAATGGGGAGTGATACTGTCAGCTGCGTGGAAATTACGTGGATATGTCTATTTGTGTCGCTTTGTTAATCAATTTCACGATGGAAACAACAGTTAAACTTGAGAAAGAATTTTCATCTTGTAATTTATTTGTTTGTTTTTTTTATTCAATTGAAAGCAGACGTCGCTTTCGTCATTCGACTTTTGAAATGGAATCTCTCAATGAACACCTGCACTTGACGGATGTTGATTTCATATAACCGCGATAAAGCGTATAGTAATTGCACGGTTAGCTAGATGTTATTGACACAAGTGTTATAGAATTAGCATTTTATAATAGCATAGGACTAAAATGTATAGGGTATATTTAGCTCTTTAGACAAAAGAGGTTTGAAGAAAATGTCTGGTGGGCCATACCTTGCCACCCCTAACGTTTGGCTTGGAATAAGGATAAGGTCAGGTTTCATAAAACGAGCTATAATTACCCTTAAGCTACTGATCTTCAAAGGTTATAACGTATGGGTAGCAACTACATAATAATATCACTTTAGGAAATATTGTTGAATCTGCTACCTCAATGGTACCAACTAAACAGGAAGTATGTATTGAAAATAGACTAAATGGCCGCCAAAACTTATGACGTCATGGTGACATCATCAAGAGATTTTGTTAATTTATGTTTACTAGTTTCGACAAACAAGGACCTAAATGTAGTGTGTGGAATATTTCAGCCCTCTAGCAGCAAGAATGATAAAAATATTCTAGGAACCATAACCCACCCCCATATTTGGGCTCAGAATGGGGGCGAGGTAGGGTTCCGAAAGTGTACCCATAAGTTGCCGATCTACAACTGTTATCACATATGGGTAACATCTACATAGAAGTACCTCTTCAATGAACATAAATCGAATCTGCTATGCCAAGTGGTACCAGCAGAATTTGAAAAAAGAGACTATAAATGGCTCATTGGGATTTTACGTCACCGTGACGTCACCAAATGATTATGTGACATGATGTTTGCTTGTTTCAATAGAAGAGCACATATGTTCAAAGTGTGCAAAGTATTAGATCTCTAGAGGGAAGCCTGAGAAAAATATCCGAGGGACCATACCCCACCCCTCAAGTTTGGATTTAGAACAGGGAAAGGGGTAGGGTTGAAAAAGGCGTGATACACTACCTTAAGATACCAATCTGCAACGGTTTTCACATATGTATAACATCAACAGACATATACCTCTTCAAAAAAAACATTACTAGAATTTGCCACCTCAGGTGATACCAGTTTCGAATCTGGTTCATGGACTAAAGTCTGCCCATTTTTATTAGTCGTCTACTTTGGAACTTGTCAAAAATCATCAGTTAACCCTGCAACAATTTTCTTTTTTGCAGCGTGTAGAACAAACTGAACTTTACAAAATGACCACTATTTCACTGTGATATCTATAATATATCACGCTTGAACCAACTTTTAATTCTCTCCATATAAAACTCCAGTACAGTTGTTTATGTACCGGGCCTCAATTACATAAGGAGAGTCATAATGTATTTAAGCTCACTGGCACAAGGGTCATTGATGCCGAATACAGTAATAACAGGCGGTCCGTAGGAGTGTCGCTTATATCCCGTGACCATTACCGAATGATAAACCGCACACACTTCTATGACCGTACACGGCATTGTTGACCTTTGTGCTAGACAACTCGAATACATTATGACGTCTCTCGATGTAATTTAGGCCTGGTACATGAAACAACTGTACAGAAGTTTTATATGGAGAGAATCACAAAGTTATTTCAAGCGTGATATATTATCGATATCACGGAGTAATGGTAGTCATTTTGTAGAGTTCAGTTTGTTCTACACGATGCAAAAAAAGAAAATGTATGCAGAATTAATTGCTGATTATTGACAAGCTCCAAAGCAGACGACTAATTAAAATGGACAGACTATAGTATGGCATTCGATAATTTCAGTTTCTGGCATATCGTCTCTCGCTGCATCCTCGCGAGCCAGTGTATCAATCGATCTGTTAGGATCGATACACTGGCTTGGTTGGTTACCCATACTGGTTCTGGATATAAATAGGTCAAGGGGTTTCTCCTAAATCAAACCAATCAATGAACGTGCTAAGCCAGCTGATTATGCAAATCCGCTGCGAGGTACGAGATGTGACTGGTTTGGGCTGAACTGCTTTGATGTAGGGATGGAATAGACATCCGAAGTCAAAGCAAAACAGCAGGCTTGGGATACCGACATGCTAATTCAAAACAAGCGTGGGGATGAAATGTACGAGATTGTATAATAGAGGCACAGACTCAAGAACTCATTCGAATCACCAAACACGTCCAGGTAAACCCTCTGCGAGGATTTAGGATTTGCCTGGACTTGTGAAGATGCTCTCACTGGTGTGTCCACCCAAATAATTGTTACAAGTACACTGAAAGAAAAATTCCTTAAAATTTAAGGAATATTTCCCGACTATTACACCAGCGGAATATTCCGTAGCATGTTATGGAATTTCCTTAACACGGTGGAGAATATTCCTTAGTTATGTTAAGGAATATTCCGCTGGTGCAATACTCGGGGAATATTCCTTAAATTTCTAAGGACTTTTTTTCTGTTAGGTACTAATTTCCTGTGTTCGCATACTACATGGGATATATTTTCAGAGCATATATGTGTTGAAATAGTATTTGTTTTTGTCGTCTTGTGAACAGAACAAATCCACCGGATCCTGCCAAGAAATATAGGTATTATGGGGATTTCTACTGGATAAATATGATTTCGCCAGCTGTTGCTGACGTAGCCCAAAGATGTGAAGGACACAACCGCATTACCAATAATAATAATAAATCTACCTAGTATAATCCGTGGCGTGTCCGACTCCTCCTCCTACGCCTCCTCTTCCTCCTCCGCTTTACTCACTGCACAGCGGGTCGCATAGGTGTGGCGCGGGATAGGGTGGGGCGAGAGACCTGGGGTTTTCACTACCTGAGATTCCATGGGCCAGGCTTGCACCCTACAGTAGAATGGGTCGACTGCGCATGCGCGATGAGTAGTGCGTGATGAGTAGTATAAGTAAGGGCACGCGATCTCTCTATCACTATAAACTAACCCATGGGGGTGAATGAACCCATGATGGGGGTGAATGAGCAATGGGGGTGAATGAACCCATGGGGGTGAATGAGCCATGGGGGTGAATGAGCACTCGTAATAATAATAACTTTATTCAGACAATTATGACGCCCATTCTGAGCATAAGAATTACAGAAATCGAGATATGATTGAATTTGATTAAAACATGAATTAGTTGATCAATTAAAAAAAAAAATAATAATGTGTAGAAATGGCAATTCCCCAATTATTAAATTTGATCCATACATTTATTGAATCTGTCCATGACAATGTAATAAAATGATCAATTATTAGATTAATGTATCAGTCATGTATACTGTTCAGATTTAATAATGAGATAAAGTTGTGTTAAATAAAATATATCATTATTACCCCCCCCCCCCCCCCCCGCCCCAATCTGATCTTGGCAATTAAATAATGAATTTGTAATCTCAACAACAATAATAACAGAAAATATATATTGTATATACACTGTGAATATGTCAACCTTGAACATCTGGTTCCCTTCTCTAATTTAGTGGGGTTGAACCTCGTTTCATTCATAAATGAATTTTCAACAAATGTCCCAAGCTTTGCACCTATATCCGCATCCTCGCATGTAAAAAGCCATATAAATTTATCCAGTGGTGGTAGTCTGCCAGCACTAGGAAATTTACAGTTTACAGAGTCAAGGAGACTTTGCCTATTTTCTGTATATAATGAACATATTAAAAGAAAATGAAATTCATCCTCTACCATGTTGAGCGAGCAATAGTTACGTAGTCGAATTTCTGGCTTTGCTTTGTTCTAATACCTATCACTTTCGATTCTGAGTGAACATGAACATAGGGAAATCGCAGAGACACTTCGTCCACAGTGTGTAACCGGGATTTGTTACGATATAAATGTTACGATGTGAATCGAATCCAGATACTAAAGCGTGTATCCACAAATAAACAGTCAAACATAAAATAAACACGGCAATCGATTTTCCAGATACAGTAAGATTGGGAATCCAAAACTAACAAAATGCAGTGTACGTACAGAGTTTGGTTATCCAGAAAGCTCAACATAATGACAGAATGTTCAAAGTTTTTTTCGAAGATATGACAATGAACCAACATGGCGGATTGACACAAAAACAAGACCTAGAAATACAAGTTTGACCAAACATATCGGTAAGAATATAAAAGAAGCTATTAAATAAGAACAATATAAAAACATCAGTGCGATCCACATATCCGGTCAACAATCAGAAATCACGCAGGGTTTTCCACTTGGTGGTCGACCATTGATCTTTTACTAGCCGGTTAATTGCAATTAACAAACGATCCATCAGTTCTCCAATTTATGGTTCAATATAATGGTTGGGTAAAGAGAAAATCTTAAATGTGGAGTTCTGAAAAGAAATATGACAAGTTTAACGTACACAATTAGGTTACAAGTTGAATTAATGTTCAATAGAAAATGGTTTCCGTTAGCTGAAGGGCACATGTACATCTAAGTTTGTTGCAGTTGTCAGCTGTCATTGGATGATTATGAAACTTGGTACATATGTTTCTTATGATTAGAGGATGTACATGTGCTATTTTTTAGATGAAACATTATTTTTTGTCCAAATTATGAGGATTTTGACTTAGTAATTTGCCAATTATAAGATTTTCTGTTAGACAAAAATGTACTGAAAAGTTGTCTGCATTTGTCAGGTTTCATTGGATATGATTATGAAACTTGGTACACATATTTCATATGATTAGAGGATATCCCTGTGCTATTTAGGAGATGAAATATTAATTTTTGTTCAGATTTTGAGGGTTTTGAATTAGTAATCTCCCATTAATGTGATTAAAGGATGTGCATGTGCTATTTTAAGAAATGTGACATTAAATATGAATTTTTGTTCTAATTATTGCAGTTTAGACTTTGTACGTTCCATTGATAATGCTTTTGTTGGGCAAAAATTTACATGTAAATCTGTACATGGAAAGTTTGCTGAACCTTTCGTGGGATGATTATAAAACTTGGTGGACATGCTTCATGTTTTTCTAGGTTGGACCTGTCCAGCAGTAATCCCACAGGGGACTGACCTATCCCGCAGTAATCCCAAATGGCACTGGCCTATCCAGCAGTAATGTCACACGGGACTAACCTATCCAGCAGTAATCCAATATGGGACTCAACTATCCAGCATTAATCCCAGACGGGACTGGCCTGTCCAGCATGCAGTAATCCCACTTGGGACTGGACTATCCAGCAGTAATTCCACATGGGACTGGCCTATCCAGCAGTAATAACACACGGGACTGGCCCATCCAGCAGTAATCCTACACAGGCCTGACCTATCCAGCAGTAATCTCGCATGGGACTAGCCCATCCAACAGTAATCTCGCACTGGACTGCTCCATGCAGCAGTAATCCCACGGCACTGACCTATCCATCCGACACGGGATTGACCTATCTGGCAGTAATTCCACATGGGACAGATGTTGTTGTGTGTACCAGATAATCTATTCCAGACATTATCAGTGTCTGTACCACATGACCTAGACGTTATTGTGTGCTCTACATGTATGCTTTCAATACTGCTGCAGCTTCGGCGGATGGCCACTCAAGGAGAGATGTTGGGGTTCTCAGAACGCTTGTAAAAATATTTATATTCAATATATGTGCATGTGAATATGGATATGTATATTCCCAGATGAAAATTTCTAATATTGTTCGTTTTCATTAACGCATGTCAACAAATAAAACATATTCACATCCACATATCGACTGTCACATATCCACAGCCACATATCCACTTCCACATATCTACGTATTCCTGTCCCCTTCCACATATCCACTTCAGCATATCCACTTTCATACATCCACATTTTTTTAAATAAAAGTATCTAAAAAGCATCTATGAATGATTCTTGGCTGTGAGAGTGTTAATGTACCGGTATATTATATTTAAATGTCCCATGATGAATTTACTCTCGGGTAAACACTACGTACTTACCCTTTTGTTTTCTCTTGTCTCTTTGTTTTCATTCTATTCACTGAATCTAACATTAGTGTACGGTATCTTGGAGAACCATTATTCCATGAAAACATGGATTATTACGCTCCGTTGCAAGGAAATATTCAAAATTGGACGAAAAAACATGGAAATCGCATATTAATGCTGACCCATCACGACCGTCCGTTTGGACCAAAAAAGATATTTTGCTTGATTGTCTAATATGATGGGCTATCGTGACAAAAGGTTTCAACTGTCGGTCATGTTTCATGCTGGAGATGGGTGTAAAATACAGTGTGTGCCATTGCACCTCATACCGGACCAGATATTATCAGTTATGATGTTTGTTTGAGGGGGCATACGAACTATTTACATGGTCAGTGTGGGGAATTCTTATCGGTCGAGCCGTCAGGCGAGACCGATAAGAATTCCCCACACTGACCATGTAAATAGTTCGTATGCCCCCTCAAACAAACATCATAACGATTTTATTATGCCGAAGAGCCTTTGTTTAAGCCGAAAAAGCCACAACAACAACGATTAAATGCGTTTTGTTTTCGCAAGGCAATTTCAACTGATTCACATTTCCTGACCTAATACGAAACAGGTTCTATGAGTCGCGCATGCCCACAACGTCTTTGGGTTGAATGCAAACGCTGAGGCGCAACGTCACAAACCCATTGGTACGACGTAGCTCTTCGTTTTCTTACGTGTCGGCTTTGTGACGTTGCCTCGAAGGACAGGCTACGTCAATTCCACGTTCCACTATGGTAACGTTAACACGTGATTATTCGTATGTGGTGTGTAGCTGACCTAATACGAACTATTTATGGGATGGCAATTGACCAATCGGCTATCAAACAAACTACTCTGAGGCGTAATAAAGAGTTAAATATATCCGTTCCACCTCAATTTCAGGGCGCCAAAAGTTGTATCTACATAGTGTGAAATATCGACTTTTTAGCTACCGTACTTTTACGTAAAGATCGACTTTCAGCCACCATAATTGTTACAGTAATTGTGCATGTATTATGATGTGTTCTAAACAGTGCAACAAAAGTAAGTCCCCCCTAAACGATGTTTGATATCTTCCAAGATATTTTCCAGATCCTGATGAATTTTTGCACACACTAGCCCAGTAACCAGCCCCACACGGTATATCAAGGATTAATACGTAGGTGTAGTTGTACGCAAATGAGCTTGCGCAAACTGGGAATCGGTCCAATTTTGAAAAGTTCATGAACAGATTAATCCAGACTTTTCAATGTCAAATCGTTATTTCATCACAGAATTCGATCAACCAGTCATGAAATATTCGTGTGGTTGGGCATCCAGGACATGTCAACCACCACAAGAAATTCATGCGGTTTCACATAACGGGTTTTACGTAATTTGATGTCCGAGATGGTCAATAAAAACGGTCTCATACCTGAATATCCCATATTTCTGCCCACAAGTCTTGGGCATTCAGTTGAAGTTCTGTGGTAAACCATGCCTCGTTTATCCAATATGGATAGGGCTGTTGCAATTGGTCTGTTGGAGGCTAACACCCCTGTAAAACAGGTTGCTCGTCGAATGGGGGTAACACCTAAAGCAATTCGCAAATTGCAAGCAAAGTTTCGTGCTACAGGGGATGTGAAGGATCTACCAAAAAGTGGAAGGCCCAGGACGACCACACGACGACAAGACCGTCGAATCGTTAACGTCACACTGAGGAACAGAACGTTATCAGGTATGAGGACCTCGGTGTGCCACAAAAAAATCGAATACCATTTTCTGATGTAGCGCAGATCCAACTCGTTCCGTTAAACACGACTCACTCACTCCTCAATTCACTTAACTCCCATTCTGAATTTCAGCACGAGAGGTCCGAGATCAAATAAGAGCAGATGCTGGTGCCGGCGCTAGGAGAGCGAGTGCTCAAACAGTTAGGAGACGCCTAAAAGCCGTCGGATTGCGTGCTAGGCGTATGGTGAAGAAGGCTTCTCTGCTCCGCCGTCATAAGATAGCGCGTCTGCAGTGGGCAAGAAATCATGTTCGGTGGACCAGACGACAGTGGGGCAATGTTCTCTTCAGTGAAGAAACGCGTGTCTGTCTCCGTCACGTTGACGGTAGGAGGCGTGTGTGGCGTCGTCAGGGAGAGCAGCATGCCGAGTGTTGCGTGCAACCAGTAACGGCCTTTGGTGGTGGCAGCGTAATGGTCTGGGCAGGCATTAGTTTGACCGGTAAAACCGATCTGGTGCCGATTCAGGGGAACTTGAACGCTAATCGCTACGTGACTGAAGTTCTTCGACCACAGGTTTTGCCCTACGCAGGTTTCGTTGGGGATGGATTTGTCTTCATGGACGACAATGCGCGTCCACATCGGGCAAGGATTGTAAATGGCTTCTTCCAAACTGAAGGCATTGACCACATGCAGTGGCCCGCCAGTTCTCCGGATCTCAATCCCATCGAACATCTTTGGGATCAGCTGAAACAATCGGTCTATCGTCGAGTTGGGGTGGAGTCAAATCTTGATGACGTGAGACCCCTGCTTCAGGAGGAGTGGTTAGCCATCTCGCAACGTCGGATCGCAAGCCTCATCAACACCATGCGAGCACGTTGTCGAAATGTCATCCAATGTCGTGGTGGTTACACGCGATTTTAATGATTACTGACCGTCGAGATACGGAGTCAACATGATCGAATTCTGTGATGAAATAACGATTTGACATCGAAAAGTCTGGATTAATCTGTTCATGAACTTTTCAAAATTGGACCGATTCCCAGTTTGCGCATGCTCATTTGCGTACAACTACACCTACGTATTAATCCTTGATATACCGTGTGGGGCTGGTTACTGGGCTAGTGTGTGCAAAAATTCATCAGGATCTGGAAAATATCTTGGAAGATATCAAACATCGTTTAGGGGGGGACTTACTTTTGTTGCACTGTTTAATTCTCAGTACTGCTTGTTTTGACAAAGCTATTGCCGATATTCCATTTCATGATCTTTTAGGTCAGGTATTGTAAAACATCTATGTACACAGATATTTGTGAGAAACAGTTATATAATTTCAGTCTATATGGTTTTAATTGGATGATTGTGCAACTACTTTGTTCATCCCTAGTATGACGAGGATGTTTGACCCCCATCCACATTAGTGGAGAGGGGGGACTTAGAAACACCGAGCGTCCGTTATTCTCTAATTCCGTTATATATTTCTTGTCCGATCAATAACTCGTGAACCGTTGAACCGATCGACTTCAAACTAACTTGCAGAGTGTCTTGACATCGGTGAGAGGACCATTGGGATTGCTTTTCAGTTACCTGCGTAATCCAAGATGATCGCAATTAGCCATCTTGGATTTCAGCAGTTATATCTTTACACAGTTCTTAGTTATATCTTTACACAGTTCTTGTCCGACCAAAAACTCGAGAACAATTGAACCGATTGACTTCAGACTTGGAGAGTTTCTTGACATCGGTGAGAGGACGGTTGGGATTGCTTTTCAGTTACCTGCGTAATCCAAGATGGCCGCCATTAGCCATCATCGCCCAGTGGGGCTTCCGGGGACTGACCTGCGATGTCGTTGTGCACATCGCAGGTCATGGTAAGAATAGGGCTCAGTTCCTCGGAGACCTTGTCGTAAGAGGCGACTAACTGAGGCACCAGTGGGGTTCCCGGGTGTGAAAAGGAATAGGACCCCACCCGTGTGGTTCCCGGGCGTGAATTAGGACCCAATGTCGTGATATGACTGAAATATAGTTGAAAGCGACGTTAAATCATATTCACTCACTCCCTCACCCATTAGCCATCTTGGAGTTCCGCAGTTGTATCTTTGCACATTTCTTGTCCGACCAATAACACGGTAACATTTGAACCGATCGACTTCAAACTTGGAGAGTGCCTTGGCATTGGTGAGAGAACAGTTGGGATTGCTTTTCATTTGGCTGTGTAATCCAAGATGGCTGTCATCAGCCACCTTGCATTGTCAGATCTTTACACATTTCTTTTCCGACCAAAAACTCGAGAACTATTGAACCAGTTGACTTCAAATTTAAAGAGTGTGTTGACATCGGTGAAAGGACGATTGGCATGCTTTTCAGTTACCTGTGTACTTCAAGATGACTGATTTCAGCAGTTTGATCTTGTTTGGACAACTCGAGAACGATTCGATCGACTTCAAACTTGGAGGGTGGCTTGACATCGGTGAGAGGACTGTTGTGATTGCTTTTCAATTACCTGCATAATCCAAAATGGCCACTATGCGCCATCTTGCATTTTAAGTGCTTGGATCTTGTCTGGGCAATAAATCGAGAATAATTGAACTCCTCAATCTAAAACTTGAAGAGTGTCTTGACATCGGCAAGAGAGCGGAAGGGATTGCTTTTCTGTTACCCGAGTAATCCAAGATGGCCACCGTCAGATATATTGCATTGACAGCAGTTGGATCGTTACACACTCCTTGTCTGGCCAAAACTCAAGAACTATTTAACTGATCAACTTTAAACTTGGAGAGTGAATTGACATCATTCAGTGAGAGGACAGCTGGGATTGCTTTTCAGTTACCTGCGTAATCCAAGATGACCATGATTAGCCATCTTGAATTCTAAGCGCTTGGAACTTTTCTGGGCACTAACTCGGTCTGATTGAACTAATCGACTTCAAACTTGTAGACTGGTTAGTAGTATATAAAAGCTAAATTCCTTAGTATTTATGCAAATTTGTGGAGCATGTGTGGAGCTCTCGTCCAATCAGAAGCGAGTATTTCAAATCCGTCACAGAGCTCTCGTCCAATCAGAAGCGAGTATTTCAAATTGACCAAAAAGCTACCTCCAGCACAGGAGAGTTCCAATTTTTCCAGGTCAAAAATAGTTCCATGTATTCATCCGCGGTGATGCGGTTTTGGCGGTGATTCGGTCGCGGAAGAAAGCTTCCGCGGAGAAAAAGTAGTCCCCAGATAAAATGGTCCGATTGGGTCGAGTGAGAGATCAAGGCATGTCTAGACTTGTTCCTGGGTTGTACAGTTCTGCCATACGGAGGATGGGTACTAGTATTTCGCTGACGTCCTAGTAATAAACATAATCTATAGGTGTTGTACCATGTTAATAGGATCAGTCTAGCATCTGTACCACCCTAGGGTCGAGTGTTTATTGTCCCGTGTATCTCCACAAGAAAACAACAAACAAAATGGCGGCTCCAGGATGGTGTGGGGACGCCCTTCCCACATCACGGCGTCGACCGTAGCGCCATCTGCACACATTGACGCAAGGGAGACAACTCGTGTGGCCTAAGGGTATGGACATAGCCGTGTTGGAGCTAGGGGAGCCACAAATGGTCCAATGGGATCGAGTGAGGTATCAAAGTGAAGCTTATGTGAAGGGGCATCTGATGGGGTGGGTATGGGGTTGAAATATCGGCATTCTGCGCATGCGCGGTGGCCCAAGGGTATTGAAATAGCCGTGTTGGAGCTAGGGGAGCCACAAATGGTCCAATGGGATCGAGTGAGGTATCAAAGTGAAGCTTATGTGAAGGGGCATCTGATGGGGTGGATGTGGGGTTGAAATATCGGCATTCTGCGCATGCGCGGTGGCCCAAGGGTATGGAAATAGCCGTTTTGGAGCTAGCGAATCCACTATTGGTCCAGTGGGGTCGAGTGAGGTATCAAAGTGAAGCTTATGTGAAGGGGCATCTGATGGGGTGGGTGTGGGGTTGAAATATCGCCATTCTGCGCATGTGCGGTGGCCCGAGGGTATGAAAATAGACGTGTTGGAGCTAGCGAAGCCAATAATGGTCCGATGGGGTCGAGTGAGGTATCAAAGTGAAGCTTATGTGAAGGGGCATCTGACTCGACTAGTGGGTTGAAATAGCATCATTCTGCGCATGCGCGGTGGCCCAAGGGTATAGAAATAGCCGTGTTGGAGCTAGGGGAGCCACAAATGGTCCAATGGGATCGAGTGAGGTATCAAAGTGAAGCATTCGTGAAGGGGCATCTGACGGGTTGGGTGTGGGGTTGAACTATCGGCATTCTGCGCATGCGCGGTGGCCCAAGGGTATGGAAATAGCCGTGTTGGAGCTAGGTGAGTCCCTAGTGGGCCGATGGGGTCGAGTGAGGTATCAACGTGAAGCATTCGTGAAGGGACGTCTGATGGACTGGGCGTGGGGTTGAAATATCGATATTCTGCGCATGCGCGGTGGGCCAAGGGTATGGAAATAGACGTTTTGAGAGCTAGGGGAGCCACTAATAGTCCATTGGGGTCATATGAGGTATCCATGTGAAGCATTCGTGAGGGGGCATCTCATGGACTGGGTGTGGGGTTGAAATATCGGCATTCTGCGCATGCGCGGTGGCCCAAGTGTATGGAAATAGACGTTTTGGTATCTAGGGGAGCCCCTAATGGACCGATGGAGTTGTATGAGGTATCCATGTGAAGCATTCGTGAAGGGGCATCTGATGGGTTGGGTGTGCGTAGGAATGTCATTCTGCGCATGCGCAGACGCAATGCGGAGCTCTCGTCCAATCAGAAGCGAGTATTTCAAATCCGTCACAGAGCTCTCAGCCAATCAGAAGCGAGTATTTTGACCCGGTGCATTATGGGCCATATCCAAGATGGCGGCACGTATGTTCAAGATGGCGGCACACCCGGTGTCGAAAACTGGCCATTTCGTCGGTATGTGGTCACCTAGTGTCGAAAACTGGACCTTGTATGGGTCCTGCTAGACGTTTTGACGCCATGATATAGACCGGAGAGAGAGAAAACAACAACAACAAGGATGACACCTGAGGGAACAACAACAACAACAAGTTTTTTTTTCATATAGTTTATTTTCCCCTCCATCATAACATACCCACGCTTGGGGAGCCGCGTTGGGTATGTTTGCAATTCAAGAAAGACTCTTGTCCAATCAGAGACCGCCATTTGCATCTGTCCTATTGGTTCCTGTCCATTAGATGTATTCTTATCCAATCAGAAGTCGCCATTTCAGAGAGTTCCTTCTTCGGTCATGTTCATTCTGAACCGTTTATTCTAATCATCGTCGGACAGGCCTAGATATTCTTCGGGCAGCATGTCCTGAAACAGTTGTTTGCGCATTCTGATCGCATTTTCCAGGGCCTCGATGGGTGGTAGCCCCATAGCCTCTTCCAAGTGACGCTTGGTCTTCATGATGGACCTGTGCGTGGGGTCGCCTTTCATTTCAAGCGGTAGTAAGGTATACTGTTCATAGATCGCCATGGCTGTTTTCCTGATGCGAGGGCGCATTTGGGTGTACGTCTGTTGTAAATTATCCTCTCCGGCGTCCTCGATCGCTTCAGCGTGAGTATTGATAGCTGCTGTCACAATACGATCCCAGAAGGTAGATTCTGCCTCACTTTCCTGGGATGAAGGCTGATTCTCTGAGGTCAAGCTCTCCATATCAGTAGATAGACTGTCAGCCATTTTGGATTCGGTATCAGTTGATGCACTCTCATCAATCTCTGTATCAGTATCTGCCTCAGCGGGCTCCTCGGCGTCTTCAGTCCCATGTATATTTTTCTGGTGTCTCATCATATCGTAATGTCTGGTGAACGTGCGTTCACACTCAGAACAAGTATAAGCCATGTTGACGGTTGAACGTGCGTGTTTTGGGAATACGCTCGCTTTTATAGACAGTAACGCCCATCAACGCTTAGCTCAACGCTTCAACGCCCTGATGAATTAGCTCAGAAGCTCTGATTTCATGGAATTGACACCAATTCATCGAAATGCAGTGACGCCCGTCAACGCCCGTCGTTACGCCTTAACGCTCGTCTCAACGCTTTAACACACTTTCTTAATGCTTTAACGTTGTTTAATGATGCGTTTGAACAAATGTTTCTTTTGTGCTATTGCTCTGACATACGCCGCTTTCCAGTTCATGCCCGAGGTTTTCAACATCGAGGCTGTTCTTTCAATTTCCATATGGACTGGGTCCTTATCCAACAATTTCATATGGGTCAGTAAGTCGACATACTGCTGACGTAAAGCCCGTCGTAGTCTGGGTGCCAATCTGTTATGGGCTAAAATTACAGCTTCCTCTTTCGAATACCCTTTGCGTTGAAACTTGTTTCCTGTGGCCCCCAACATCCCGCCCATCTCGGCGTCCATACTTTCTTTGAACAAATCCTTCCATAGCCTCGAGTTCACATTATGTTCTTCAACCTCGGGTTGGGCCTTCACGGCTGGGTGATATTCCAGGACTGATGGTATGAAGCGGGCCCGCTGTATGGGGGTGGGCTTCTGCTGCTGCTCTGCCAGGAGTGCACTCGGCGGATGGTGTAGGGGTATATGCCGTTGTGGTGATTCCTCGCCGGGTAACAGGTGGGTCGTCAGCCGACGATCTTCAGGGGTATGGGCTTTTAAATCTACGAACAGGTAGCCGTACGGACGAATTGTCGCTTCTTGAAACGCCCGCATAAAATGGTCAATGTTCTGAGGATAAATTCGACTACCAACCACACGGATTTGTGCTCTATCAATGGGATTGGAGAACAACACAAAGTATTGGCAGTTCAAGACAATATCTCTGGACGCCTTCCCTTGAGGAAAGAGATTCTGAGTTAAATAGATGACGGACAGATTTCGATGATGGGACCCTTTGGTGAATAGGTCGGCGATTTTCGAATTGTCCTTGGCCGCACTCATCAGATCATCGAGCACTACCACGTTGGTCTGCTCGGAATCGCAGTAATAGGGTTCGTCTATGTCGTGAGGAATTCCTGGAACAAAGCTCACATTCTGTAGTCGTGCAGTTTCGTAGGCGGGCTGCCATTGGCTATAACACCAAATAACACGTGTCGGAGCTCGGGTTGCCACACCTTCCTCTAAGAACTTCATCACCCAGGACGTCTTTCACCAGACATTACGATATGATGCGACACCAGAAAAATATACATGGGACTGAAGACGCCGAGGAGCCCGTTGAGGCAGATACTGATACAGAGATTGATGAGAGTGCATCGACTGATACCGAATCCAAGATGGCTGACAGTCTATCTACTGATATGGAAAGCTTGACCTCAGAGAATCAGCCTTCATCCCAGGAAAGTGAGGCAGAACCTACCTTCTGGGATCGTATTGTGACAGCAGCTATCAATACTCACGCTGAAGCGATCGAGGACGCCGGGGAGGATAATTTACAACAGACGTACACCCAAATGCGCCCCCGCATCAGGAAAACAGCCATGGCGATCTATGAACAGTATACCTTACTACCGCTTGAAATGAAAGGGGACCCCCCGCACAGGTCCATCATGAAGACCAAGCGTCACTTGGAAGAGGATATGGGTTTACCACCCACCGAGGCCCTGGAAAATGCGATCAGAATGCGCAAACAACTGTTTCAGGACATGCTGCCCGAAGAATATCCAGGCCTGTCCGGCGATGATTAGAATAAACGGTTCAGAATGAACATGACCGAAGAAGGAACTCTCTGAAATGGCGACTTCTGATTGGACAAGAATACATCTAACGGACAGGAACGAATAGGACAGATGCAAATGGCGGTCTCTGATTGGACAAGTCTTTCTTGAATTGTAAACATACCCAACGCGGCTCCCCAAGCGTGGGTATGTTATGATGGAGGGAAAAATAAACTATATGAAAAAAAAACTTGTTGTTGTTGTTCCCTCATGTGTCATCCTTGTTGTTGTTGTTTTCTCTCTCTCTCTCCGGTCTATATCAGGGCGTCAAAACGTCTAGCAGGACCCATACAAGGTCCAGTTTTCGACACTAGGTGACCACATCCCGACGAAATGGCCAGTTTTCGACACCGGATGTGCCGCCATCTTGAACATACGTGCCGCCATCTTGGATATGGCCCATAATGCACCGGGTGAAAATACTCGCTTCTGATTGGCTGAGAGCTCTGTGACGGATTTGAAATACTCGCTTCTGATTGGACGAGAGCTCCGCATTGTGTCTGCGCATGCGCAGAATGATATTCCTACCGCACACCCAACCCATCAGATGCCCCTTCACGAATGCTTCACATGGATACCTCACTCGACCCCATCGGCCCACTAGGGACTCACCTAGCTCCAACACGGCTATTTCCATACCCTTGGGCCACCGCGCATGCGCAGAATGCCGATAGTTCAACCCCACGCCCAGTCCATCAGCTGCCCCTTCACGAATGCTTCACGTTGATACCTCACTCGACCCCATCGGCCCACTAGGGACTCACCTAGCTCCAACACGGCTATTTCCATACCCTTGGGCCACCGCGCATGCGCAGAATGGCGATAGTTCAACCCCACACCCAACCCATCAGATGCCCCTTCACGAATGCTTCACTTTGATACCTCACTCGATCTCATTGGACCATTTGTGGCTCCCCTAGCTCCAACACGGCTATTTCCATACCCTTGGGCCACCGCGCATGCGCAGAATGACGCTATTTCAACCCACTAGTCGAGTCAGATGCCCCTTCACATAAGCTTCACTTTGATACCTCACTCGACCCCATCGAACCATTATTGGCTTCGCTAGCTCCAACACGTCTATTTTCATACCCTTGGGCCACCGCGCATGCGCAGAATGGCGATATTTCGACCCCACACCCACCCCATCAGATGCCCCTTCACATAAGCTTCACTTTGATACCTCACTCGACCCCATCGGCCCATTATTGGCTTCGCTAGCTCCAACACGTCTATTTCCATACCCTTGGGCCACCGCGCATGCGCAGAATGCCGATAGTTCAACCCCGGCACGGCTATGTCCATACCCTTAGGCCGCACGAGTTGTCTCCCTTGCGTCAATGTGTGCAGATGGCGCTACGGTCGATGCCGTGATGTGGGAAGGGCGTACCCACACCATCCTGGAGCCGCCATTTTGTTTGTTGTTTTCTTGCGGAGATACACGGGACAATAAACACTCGACCCTAGGGTGGTACAGATGCTAGACTGATCTATTAACATGGTACAACACCTATAGATTATGTTTATTACTAGGACGTCAGCGAAATACTAGTACCCATCCTCCGCATGGCAGAACTGTACAACCCAGAACAAGTCTAGACATGCCTTGATCTCTCACTCGACCCAATCGGACCATTTTATCTAGGGCCTACTTTTTCTCCGCGGAAGCTTTTTCCCCGAGACCGCATCACCGCCAAAACCGCTGCCAGACCGCATCACCGCGGATGAATACATGGAACTATTTTTGACCTGGAAAAATTGGAACTCTCCTGTGCTGGAGGTAGCTTTTTGGTCAATTTGAAATACTCGCTTCTGATTGGACGAGAGCTCTGTGACGGATTTGAAATACTCGCTTCTGATTGGACGAGAGCTCCACACATGCTCCACAAATTTGCATAAATACTAAGGAATTTAGCTGTTATATACTACTCTGGTTTGACATCGGTGAGAGGACCGTTAAGAATGCCTTTCAGTTACCTGTGTAATATTTTATTAATGATATTCGTCCATTAATATCAGGGCTACAACAGAGCCGAGAAATTCATATTTCATAACTGATATTCCCATTGTCCAATAATATCAGGGATACAGCAGAGCCGATAATTGATATTCCCCTAGTTCAGTAATATCAGGGATAAAACAGGGCAGGGGAATTGACATTCCATAACTGATATTTCAATAGTCCAATAATATAAGGGATACAACAGAGCCGGGAATTGATATTTCCATAGTCCGACAATATCAGGGACACAACACAGCCGGGGAATTGATATTTTATGACTGATATTCCCATAGTACAATAATATCAGGATACAACAGAGCTGGGAAATTGATATTTCATAACTGATATTCTTATAGTCCAATAATATCATGGATACAACAGAGCTGGGTTTTTGACATTTATTAACGGATATTCCCATAGCACAATAATATCAGGGATAAAGCAGAACTCATAACTGATATTACCATAGTCCAGGGATACAATAGATCCGGTAAATTTTTATTTCGTAACAGATATTCCCATAGTCAAATAATATGAGCAATACAACCGAGCCGGGAAATTGATATTTTTAAACTGATATTCCCATAGTCCAATAGTATCTGGGATACAACAGAGCCGGGGAATTGATGGTTTATAACTCGCATTCTCACAGCCCAATAATATCAGAATACAACAGAGCACGGGAATTGATATTTCATAACTGATATTCCCATAATCCAATAATATCGGGAAACAACCGAGCCTGAGAATTGATATTTCACAACTGATATTTCCATAGTTCAATAATATCAAGATACAATAGAGTCGGAAAATTGATATTTCATAACCGATATTCTCATAGTTAAATAATATCAGAATACAACAGAGCCGAGGAATTGATATTTCATAACTGATATTCCCATAGTCCAATAATATCGGGAAACAACCGAGCCTAAGAATTGATATTTCATAACCGATGTTTCCACAGTCCAATAATATCAGGATACAACAGAGCTGGGGAAATGATATTTCAAAACTGATATTCCCATGGTTCAATAATATCGGGATACAACAGAGCCGGGGAATTGATATTTCAAAACTGATATTTCCATGGTTCAATAATATCAGGATACAACAGAGCCGGAAAATTGATATTTCATAACATTCCCATCGCCCTATAGTATCAGGACTACAACATACATGTAGGTATGCAAGCAATGTATTTTTTTTTTTTTTTTTGAATTTATCATTTGCAGACTAATTCATGTTATTCGGGAGCTCGGGTAATGTTAATTACAGCTATTCATGAGTATTTATTGACGCAACAAAATTTAACGCACGCCTTGAATAATTGCTGGGAAGCAATTCACTACAATTTTGTAATGGTAATTGGGCGTTACTATTGGTCGTTAATGGTAATCATGTAATTGGTCGTTACTGGGTGAAACGGCGTGGACCAGGCATTAAACAAGCAACCGTCGTAGTCCACAATAATTCATAGGCCAGACAACATATTGATAGGCAGCCGTCGCCCGTCCACTATAAAACAGACGCAGACCAGGTATCAGATTAGCAGGCGTCGTCGTCCTCAATGAAACCGGCGTACACCAAGCATTAGATATGCGGGAGGAGTCGTCCAAGATAAAAAAGGCGTACACCAGGCATTGTCGTCCACAATGAAACGGGCGTAGACCAGGCATTAGACATTCCAAAGCTGCAAGAAGTTTCTCTTCTGTATTTTGTAACTGGTGGAATGAACAACTGTTTACCGACCGTCCCAACGTAGCGTATGGTAACAAACTCAGAACATATAGAACCTTCAAGCTAAATTTTGTGTTGGAACCTTACTTATCTATTCTGAATCGAGATCATCGCAGTGACTTATGTAAGCTACGAACAAGTAGCCATGACCTTCAGATTGAGAAAGGTAGATTTGCCAAAGTACCAGCAGATAAGCGTTTATGTACTCTTTGCAATGCTGGTAAGGTTGAAGATGAATTCCATTTTTTAATGGAATGTAATAAATATGATAATTTTCGGGACATATTTCTATTTAAATGTGATAGCATGAATGCCAACTTTTCTCAACTCGATATTTCAAACAAATTTATTTGGCTCTTATCGTGCGAGGATCCAATTATTGTGAAAAATTTAGGTAAGTTTGTTCATGATTGTATGAGCGCACGTAGCAATATGATTGATGGTTCGGCATCTAAACATGACAAATGTGTTACTGGTACAGGAATAACAGATGTTAGCTAATATACGTTTTTAGTGTTACAAACAGATACTAGTCAGTAAGATCATAATTTATTGTAAAATGCCAGCGAAATCGCTGCTCCTGGCATTATTGTTCCTTGTATCACGACTGTTATTTTTCTGTAAATCAAATTATTTCTAATCAACTAGGTTATTCTATATGTATATATACTTAATTATCTTCGCTTGATTGTATATCTGCTCGCTAACGGGCGCTGTGATCAGCAAATAAAGAACCTTGAACCTTGAAGATATGCAGGCATCGTCGTTCACAATAAAACAGGCATCGATCAGGCATTAGATAGGCAAGTAGTAGTGTATACTGAAATGGACGTCCGTTGACCTAAAAAATTTGCATATTGGGGGAGGTCACAGAGGTCAAGTGCACTATAGTTCCGGCAGAATGACCAAAAAGCTACCTCCAACACAGGAGAGTTCCAATTGTTGCAGGGAATGTATTCATCCGCGGGGATGCGGTCTGGCGGTGATGCGGTCGCGGGAAAAAGCTAGACTGGAAATACGCTGCATGGTCCGATGGGGTCGTATGAGGTATCAAAGTGAAGCATTCGTGAAGGGGCATCTAATAGGCTGGGTGTGGGGTTGAAATATCGGCATTCTGCGCATGCGCGGTGGCCAAAGGGTATGGAAATAGACGTGTTGGAGCTAGGGGAACCCCTAATGGTCCGATGGGATCATATGAGGTATTCATGTGAAGCCTACGTGAAGGGGCATCGGACTGGACTAGCGGCTCGGGCGTTGTCACCATTCTGCGCATGCGCGGTGGCCAAAAGGTATGGAAATAGACGTTTTGGGATCTAGGGGAGCCCCTAATGAACCAATGGGGTCGAGTGAGGTATCAAAGTGAAGCATTCGTGAAGGGGCATCTGACCGGACTAGCGGCTTGGGCGTTGTCGCCATACTGCGCATGCGCGGTGGCCAAAGGGTATGAAAATAGACGTTTTGGAGCTAGGGGAGCCACTAATGGTCCAGTGGGGTCGAGTGAGGTATCAAAGTGAAGCATTCGTGAAGGGGCATCTGATGGGCTGGGTGTGGGGTTGAAATATCGGCATTCTGCGCATGCGCGGTGGCCAAAGGGTGTGAAAATAAACGTTTTGGAGCTAATTAATGGTCCAATGGGGTCATATGAGGTATCAATGTGAAGCATTCGTGATGGGGCATCTGACTGGACTAGCGGCTCGGGCGTTGTCACCATTCTGCGCATGCGCAGACACGGAATTGTGGGAAAAGGGTATGGAAATAGACGTTTTGGGATCTAGGGGAGCCCCTAATGGGCCGATGGAGTCGTATGAGGTATCCATGTGAAGCCTATGTGAGGGGGCATCTGACTGGACTAGTGGCTCGAGCGTTGTCACCATTCTGCGCATGCGCCGTGGACCAAGGGTATGGAAATAGACGTTTTGCGATCTAGGGGAGTCCCTAATGGGCCGATGGAGTTGTATGAGGTATCCATGTGAAGCCTATGTGAACGGGCATCCAGTCATGGGTGGGTGCATGTAAAATTCTTCCTGAAAAAAAAAACGGAACACGGACTTTATCGAAAAATCCTGGAAAATGCCTATATGGGGTATGGGGGTATATAGGTCGCCGGGCTTAACGGCGCTTGCCTATCAATAGAGTTATCTCCCCCTAGTTCCAGGGTGGGTGTATGTAAAAAATTTCCTAAAAAAATACGGAACACTGACTTTATCCTAAATTACGGGAAAATGCCTATATGGGGTATGGGGGGGGGTATAGCACCAGCCTGGGAAACCTACTTCTCGACATTTGCGGTATAGGTTGTGGGGTCTCGTTTTCTTAGTCTCGTCAAGACAAACATGATAGGAAGTGTCGCGGAGCGAATCGTTGAAATTTTTGAAAAAAGTTCAGGGAAACCCATATAGTCCCATACTAGGGGTATAGGACCAATGTTTGTCCCACTAGGAAACCTACTTCTAGACATTTGCGGTATGGTTGTTTGGATTTGTTTTCTTAGTCTCGTCAAGACAAACATGATAGGAAGTGTCCCGGCACGAAACGGTGAAATTTTTGAAAAAAGTTCGAGGTCTGTTATAGCATATAGACCCATATAGTCCCATACTGGGGGTATAGGACCAATGTTTGTCCCACTGGGAAACCTACTTCTATACATTTGCGGTATGGTTGTTTGGATTTGTTTTCTTAGTCTCGTCAAGACAAACATGATAGGAAGTGTCCCGGCACGAAACGGTGAAATTTTTGGAAAAAGTTCACCGAGGCCTGGGTAGGCCCATAGCCCTATACTGCATGGCTATGGGAGTATAGGCCCATACGGTGTGGACGTGCCTGGTGGTCCAATGGTGTCGTGTGAGGTCTTATTTTGAAGCTCTCATGCAGGAGCACTTGACTACACTAATGGTTCGTCCGTTGTCAATACTCTGCGCATGCGCAGTCTGGCCGTAGTATAGAAAGCAGGCATTTTGAGGGGGTATGTGGGTGTGTTTGGGGTAGAGATGGACCGCTATGGGTCCGAATGGGTCGTGGAAGGTGTCAAATTGAAGCTTGTGTGGGTTAGTCAGAATGGTGTGTTTTTAAGTGCAAGTCGCGTTAATCTGCGCATGCGCAGTTGGTTGTAGTAAGTAAAGTGGCCATTTTAGGGCAGTACAAGAAGGTATTTGGGGTCGAGATGGACCATCCTTGGTCCGAATGCGTCCTGGGAGGTGTCATTTTGTAGCTCTCGGGGTGTAGACTCCGATTTGGGGGCTGTTCACAGCATCTGTGACGTCATCAGTACGAGTAGTAGCGAAAGTGTGCATTTTGGGGCAGTGAAGGAAGGTATTTGGGGTAGAGATGCTTCATCCTCAGTCCGAATGCGTCGTGTGGGGTGTCATCTTGTAGTTCTCGGCGTGCAGACCTCGATTTGAGGGCTGTCCACAGCATCTGTGACGTCATTGGTGACGTCATCAGTAGGAGTAGTAGCGAAAGTGAGCATTTTGGGGCAGTGAAGGATGGTATTTGGTGTAGAGATGGACCATCCTTGGTCCGAATGCGTCGTGTGAGGTGTCATCTTGTAGCAACGCTCACCAACGCCATTCTTAATGCTTCAACGCCCAGGTGAAATAGCTCAGAAGCGCTGACCAATGACATCACAGATGCTGTGGACAGCCCTCAAATCGAGGTCTGCACGCCGAGAACTACAAGATGACACCCCACACGACTCATTCGGACTGAGGATGAAGCATCTCAACCCCAAATACCTTCCTTCACTGCCCCAAAATGCACACTTTCGCTACTACTCGTACTGATGACGTCACCAATGGCGTCACAGGTGCTGTGAACAGCCCCCAAATCGGGGTCTACACCCCGAGAGCTACAAAATGACACATCCCAGGACGCATTCGGACCAAGGATGGTCCATCTCTACCCCAAATACCTTCTTGTACTGCCGTAAAATGCCCACTTTACTTACTACTCGTACCGATGACGTCACAGGTGACGTGGGTCGCCCTCAAATCGGGGTCTACACCCCGAGAGCTACAAGATGACACCTTCCAGGACGCATTCGAACCGTGAATAGCCCATCTCGACCCCAAATACCTTATGTACTGCCCCAAAATGGCCACTTTACTTACTACAACCAACTGCGCATGCGCAGATTAACGCGACTTGCACTTAAAACACACACCATTCTGACTTTAACCCACACAAGCTTCAACTTGACACCTTCCACGACCCATTCGGACCCATAGCGGTCCATCTCTACCCCAAACACACCCACATACCCCCTCAAAATGCCTGCTGTCTATAATACGGCCAGACTGCGCATGCGCAGAGTATTGACAACGGACGAACCATTAGTGTAGTCAAGTGCTCCTGCATGAGAGCTTCAAAATAAGACCTCATACGACACCATTGGACCACCAGGGACTCGCCTAGACTCCAACCTGTCCACCCCGTATGGGCCTATACTCCCATAGCCATGCAGTATAGGCCTATGGGCCTACCCAGGCCTCGGTGAACTTTTTTCAAAAAATTCACCGTTTCGTGCCGGGACACTTCCTATCATGTCTGTCTTGACGAGACTAAGAAAACAAATCCAAACAACCATACCGCAAATGTATAGAAGTAGGTTTCCCAGTGGGACAAACATTGGTCCTATACCCCCAGTATGGGACTATATGGGTCTATATGGGCTATAGACAGACCTCGAACTTTTTCCAAAAATTTCACCGTTTCGTGCCGGGACACTTCCTATCATGTTTGTCTTGACGAGACTAAGAAAACAAATCCAAACATCCATACCGCAAATGTCCAGAAGTAAGTTTCCCAGTGGAACAAACATTGGTCCTATACCCCTACTGTTTGTCCCAGATAATATATCCGAGACGTTTACGGCGATATTTCGGAGACAATTGATTGGAGGATATTGAAACTTCACACAAGAGATAAACTAAAAAATACCAATTTTATTCCAAAGTATCAAGAAAATCCTTCCAGTAGTTCTCAACAAATCGCGAAAACAAGAATTAGATGGGAGATTTGTAGGTTATTTTACGACGTCATGACGTCAAGCCTGCATGTTATAACATTGGCAGATCAACGTCATGGTAGCCCCAAAATAACATGGTAGGTATTGGTGATTTTCGTCAATTTCCAACAGATTTTAATAAAACATGGGGGAAAAATTAGTATTTGTTAGTTAATATACTGTGTGAAGTTTCAATGCTTAACGATAAATTGTCTCCGAAATATCGCCGAAAATGTCTCGGAATATATTATCTGGGACAGACAGTAGTATGGGACTATATGGGTCTCCCTGAACTTTTTCCAAAAATTTCAACGATTCGCTCCGCGACACTTCCTATCATGTTTGTCTTGACGAGACTAAGAAAACGAGACCCCACAACCTATACCGCAAATGTCGAGAAGTAGGTTTCCCAGGATGGTCCTATACCCCCCATACCCCATATAGGCATTTTCCGTAATTTAGGATAAAGTCCGTGTTCCGTATTTTTTCAGGAAAAATTTTACATACACCCACCCTGGAACTAGGGGGAGATAACTCTATTGATAGCCAAGCCCCGTTAAGCCCGGCGACCTATATACCCCCCATACCCCATATAGCCATTTTCCAGGATTTTTCGATAAAGTCCGTGTTCCGGGGTTTTTTTTCAGGAAAAATTTTACATGCACCCACCCATGACTGGATGCCCCTTCACATAGGCTTCACATTGATACCTCATACAACTCCATCGGCCCATTAGGGGCTCCCCTAGATCCCAAAACGTCTATTTCCATACCCTTTTCCCACAATTCCCTGTCTGCGCATGCGCAGAATGGTGACAACGCTCGAGCCACTAGTCCAGTCAGATGCCCCCTCACCTAGGCTTCACATGGATACCTCATACGACTCCATCGGCCCATTAGGGGCTCCCCTAGATCCCAAAACGTCTATTTCCATACCCTTTTCCCACAATTCCGTGTCTGCGCATGCGCAGAATGGTGACAACGCCCGAGCCGCTAAGTCCAGTCAGATGCCCCTTCACGAATGCTTCACATTGATACCTCATATGACCCCATTGGACCATTAATGTCTCCCCTAGCTCCAAAACGTCTATTTTCATACCCTTTGGCCACCGCGCATGCGCAGAATGCCGATATTTCAACCCCACACCCAGCCCCTCAGATGCCCCTTCACGAATGCTTCACTTTGATACCTCACCCGACCCCACTGGACCATTAGTGGCTCCCCTAGCTCCAAAACGTCTATTTTCATACCCTTTGGCCACCGAGCATTCGCAGAATGGTGACAACGCCCGAGCCGCTAGTCCAGTCCGATGCCCCTTCACATAGGCTTCACATGGATACCTCATATGACCCCATCGGACCATTAGGGGCTCCCCTAGATCCAACACGTCTATTTCCATACCCTTTGGCCACCGCGCATGCGCAGAATGCCGATATTTCAACCCCACACCCAGCCCATTAGATGCCCCTTCACGAATGCTTCACTTTCATACCTCATACGACCCCATCGGACCATGCAGCGTATTTCCAGTCTAGGGACTACTTTTTCTCCGCGGAGGCTTTTTCCCGCGACCGCATCACCGCCAGACCGCATCACCGCGGATGAATACATTCCCTGCAACAATTGGAACTCTCCTGTGTTGGAGGTGGCTTTTTGGTCATTCTGCCGGAACTATAGTGCACTTGACCTCTGTGACCTCCCCCAATATGCAAATTTTTTAGGTCAACGGACGTCCATTTCAGTATACACTACTACTTAGGCAGTCATCGTCGTTCACAATAAAACAGGCGTAGACCAAGCTGTAGATAGGCAGGCGTCGTCGTCCACAATAAAACAGGCGTACATGTAGATCAGGCATTAGATATGCAAGCGTCGTCGTTCACAATAAAACACGTAGACCAGACATTAGATATGCAGGCATCGTCGTCCACAATGAAACAGGCGTATTAGATATGCAGGCGTTGGAGGTCACAATAACACAAGCGTCAGACACAGTTGCCTGTCCTGGGGATAGTGGAGGGTGGATGTCTATGTATATTATGAATAAATAAATTATGAAAAGTAATAAATATTAAGCAAAATTGAAATATTTTTTTTCTGGCTCACATAAAGTCATCCTCATCGATGTCAAACCGAACCGAACCTGGGTTACTACAGCTTTTATTTTTCTACCATAAGCCTCTGTCATAAAAGTCCGAGTATGGTAGAAAATAACAAAATGTAGTAAATCGGTTTGACATCACTGGAGGAGATGAGAAAAATTTCTTTGGGAAATAAGAAAATCTATTTGAAAAAAAAAATATTCATTTTCATAATTAATTGAAAATATACTTTAGCATCTACCATCCAATATCGAACAAGTCGGGCAACTGTGGCGGACCAGATATGAGATGGAGTGTCGGCGCCGAGAGGGAGAAGCCACATTCGGCAATTAGGGAGAAGTTATTTCCCAATTCAGCTCATTCGGACTCCTCTTTAATCAATATAACGATAACAATGAGCTTTAGCCAATCAGAAGCACTTACCAGCGAAACTTGCATACTCTCTAAAAAAAGTTGACTGAAATTTCACTCAAGTAAGAGTGGAAATTGATCTCACTCAGTACATGAGTGAGATTTTCACTCAACTTGAGTTACTTTTCACTCCACTTGAGTTAAATGCACGCAACTCGAGTGACATTCACTCAAGCATAAGAGTGGAAATTGATCCCACTCAAGTTGAGTGAACTGGAGTGGTTTTAACTCCAGTTGATTGAAAAGTAACTCAAGTTTGAGTAAACCGGTACCTTTCACTCAAACTTGAGTGGAACCATTCGCTCAAGTTTTTTTTAGAGAGTAGTGACGTCTACACAGAAGCTGACAATTTAAATCGGTATGCGAGATATAGACACCGGCGTTCTGTAGAAAAAAAGAAGTTAATTTTATCTCGGGAGTGTTGGTGCAAATAGGCCCAAGCAAATCTCTGTCGAGATTTCATTTGACTGGGTTAGCGCAGATGCATTCAGCCAGGCTCATCTGTCTAACACAAAAACAATTACACCAGTAAAACGTGATTTTTTTTTTACTGTGGACATGCACCTCGAGACCTCAACGCATCCGTAACTCTAAATCTATCGCACTGTGTAACCCACGCCACAACTGCACATCAATGATGATAATTATTTCGCAATTTAGTAACCAATTACATCAATAATATGAATGCCGTCGTTTTAATTCCGTATCGCTGCCATTGATTACTCTGGTTATTAAAAAAGCTATATTATCAATATTATTATTAATATTATAAGAAGTATTTAATTTTGCGGTAATTATGCATGCTACATGTATATCAAAATCCTTTCAACTTCCAATATAAATGTGGCCCGTGTTCACATATTAAGATTCAGTTTGTAAAGACAAGGTTCACTGGAATGACAACAATGAGACCGTTTGTAGTCTCCGCCGTTTTCTTGTTGGCAATCGCTGTTACAGCCGAGGCCGTGAGTAATATATTCATTTGTGATGACTGAAACAATAGTTCGTCCAAATCTTCTTCATCTCTGTTGACAGGTATTTAGAAGTTGGGGTATTTTACACTATAGTATTTTTCTTATGATTAGTCGCGGGTTTGAGGGCTTCTGTAAAATCAGCCGTATGGTTCAAATCAATTTCCTTTTTTAAAACGTATATAACAAAGTTATATCTATAGAATGTCATACCACTCTCCGTGATAACTGCTACAAAACTTGAGTTTTAGAGCTTTTTTGTACTATCCGGGTTAAATGCCATAAGGGTTGTTCACGTGAATCTTCACCAATACATGGTATGTCGTCATAATCTATTCCTTTTTCTCTGGCCAAAGGGCAATAGGCGGGGTGAGCTATTCAGTTCTATATATGGGAAAGTGTCCTCAATCGATGTTACCTTCACAAGGACAGGGGCAATGCCTCCATGAGTGACTGCATGAATTAAAATGACAACTTCACACGATCTTTATTTCAATGACGGTGTAATCTATGGATGGCTGTATGACCTATATTTACATTTTTATAGCAAATATCCCATTATTGATCCAGTCGATTAGAGTCGGACATCATCAACGGTATTGTAAGTGTATAGTTTAATTTGATTGCTCTCTCGTTAATTACATTTGTAAACCTACGATGCATCGAAGAGCACTGATTGAAATTCTGCCTCAAATTGAACTATTGATAGGTACAAATAACACGACGTCCTGGTGTATGAAAGCGATGTCGTCGTCCTATCACTCAACATTGTCAAAGGCGACACGCGACGCGAAAGGGCGACATCGTGTTTTGGAAGACGACGTCACCCTTTGCGTTGTCGCTCACGCTTTTGATGAGGTAATGCGGGGCACACTTTTGGTCCAACTAGATCACCATACTATTGAAGTGATACGGTTATGCTGTGTCTGAGAGGCGTCCAAATCTTTGAGGTGTCGAGGATATTTGCATAACATAGCGGCTGTACTGGTCCACCCGTATTCTCGAATCTTTCGTTCTTTGTCAACGACAATAGTTTAATCTCATGTCTTCATAACCAAACGACAAACAGAGCAACCCTTGAATGACCTCTCGCCCCGCCTATTGCCCTTTGGCCAGAGAAAAAGGAATAGATTATGACGACATACCATGTATTGGTGAAGATTCACGTGAACAACCCTTATGGCATTTAACCCGGGTAGTACAAAAAAGCTCTAAAACTCAAGTTTTGTAGCAGTTATCACGGAGAGTGGTATGGCATTCTATAGATATAACTTTGTTATATACGTTTTAAAAAAGGAAATTGATTTTAACCATACGGCTGATTTTACAGAAGCCCTCAAACCCGCGACTAATTATAAGAAAAATACTATAGCGCCCATCTCTTTATTGCTATATGATGCGGACGTTTCGTAGGAGATACGGTACAACTGTTTCCAAGCTTAATTGATTAATTTTTCACAATTTCGTCTGGGTAGAACGCTTTCTATGAAGGTAGACAAACCACAAATACCTAGACAGAAAATATTTTCAAGCGTGGACAAGTTTTCATCCAGTAGATTTTCTATTTGAGTCAAAGAAAACGTCGGAAAAAATGTCTGTTTATTAGCCGTGACATGGCATCGCAACAAAATTTTGCCTCGGGGTGTCATATACATGTAGATATATTAAAGAATCCTCGAATACAGCTTGTCGGATATAGCTTTTCCAGGTTTAACAAGGTTCCCTGCATGTAGTCACCTATTGTGTTTTCCTTACATGACGAATCGGCCTGTCCGAGTTTAACAATAATGTTTTCTTCATAAACGAACGCGAGTAGTAGTCTAAGAGTAAATTGACGTACATTGACCTCAAAAATTTGCATAATTTGGGGCGGAAACGAGGCGGAGAGGTCAAGTGCACTATAGTTCCGGCAGAATGACCAAAAAGCTATCTCCAAAACAGGAGAGTTCCAATTGCGGCAGGGAGTGTATTCCTCCGCGGTGATGCGGTCCTGGCGGTGATGCGGTCGCGGGAAAAAGCTTCCGCGGAGAAAAAGTAGTCCCTAGATAAAATGGTCCGATGGGGTCGAGTGAGGTATCAAAGTGAAGCATTCGTGAAGGTATCCTATCCAAGTATGCGTGGGTGGTACCCATCCGGACGAAAACGGGGGCGAATCTCATAGCGGCGTTCAAAGATATCTTCAAGACCGGGCGCAAACCTTTGTATTTGCAAACCGACGAAGGCACGGAATTCCGCAACAGACCGTTCCAACAGGTTCAACAGGGCATTCAAAGGCCGCATGTATAAATATTTCACCTATAAGAATACAAGGCGGTACATCGATGTTCTCCCGAAACTTGTGAGGGGTTACAATCGAGCCTATCATCGGAGTATAGAGAGCCCCCATTACCGTGACCCAACGCAATGAAGCCCAAGTCCGCCGTGTCTTGTACCCCAGGCCATCGCAGCGAACGCCGAAGGCGGTGTACAAGGTGGGGGACCCTGTACGGATCAGTAAAGTCAAGGGCAAGTTCGAGAAAAGTTACTTGCCCAACTGGAGCGATGAGCACTTCCTGATTAAACGGCGCCTAGCCCGACAGCGGCGAGTCTATGAACTGGAAGATCTTCAAGGGGAACCGTTGCTAGGGACGTTTTACGAGACGGAATTACAGCCTGTCGTAAAAACACAGCAACACTACTACACGGTGGAGCAGATTTTGAAAACGGAACGTCGACGTGGAAAACTGTTTCATTTCGTCAAATGGCAAGGTTGGCCCAGTTCCTTCAATTCCTGGGTGTCAGCCCGTGACATGAAACGACTATAAAGCCAGACACCACTACCGTCATCCTTCATTCCACGTCCGACCACAGTGCTATGGACCAACAGCACCTGCCTCTGAACACAGCGTCTCCCAAACCGCGCAAGTGGGCTTTGTGGTGATAGTGCTAACCCTGCTGAGTGTGTTATACGGAGGTGTGTTTTACGACGTAGCCTATGTCAGCACGCTACTTAACCAACTGAGAACACCAGCCATCAGTGAAACCAGTCTACAGATAGCACCAGTCAACCCCGTATCGAGCCCAGTCACCACCACACCCCGTGTACAAGCCACAACGAGCTCCACACCAAGCTCAACATCTACACCAAGTACACCCAGTACGTCTGAAGACCCACCGGATTTCATCCCTCACAGTGAACAGACAACGACGACCGACGTTGTACCCATCACCATCATCACTCGCAGTGAACAGACAACGACGACCGACATTGTACCCACCACCACTCCAGTTCACTCGTACGAAATTTACAAGAGCGGGTTACTACGACAACGGATACACCTCGAACCATGGACCCTCGGTGGCAGCATCCCTTCACGTGTCTCATCGCAGGACCGACGGGCTCCGGCAAAACGCACTTCGTACGGAAGCTCCTTCAACACGCCGACAGCATGATCACCCCACCCATTGCCCGAGTCGTGTGGTGTTATGGAGAATGCCAGGAAGCGTATGCAGCAATGCCCCACATCACGTTCGTGGAAGACCTACCCAACCTGGCCGATTTGGAACCGGACACCTTGGTGGTTCTGGATGATCTCATGGCGGAGACGGATGCGCGGGTCACACAACTCTTTACCAAAGGCAGCCACGATCGACGGCTCAGCATCATCTACATTGTGCAGAATCTGTTCAGTAAAAACAAAGAACATCGGAACATCAGCTTAAATGCCCACTACCTGGTGGTCTTCAAAAACCCGAGAGATACCACTCAACTGCTGCACCTGGCGAGACAGATATATCCCGGCCGCACACCGTTTGCGTTGGAAGCCTTTAAAGATGCCACAACCCCTCAGCACGGGTATATGCTCTTCGACCTCAAGCAAGCCACCCCCGACCACCTTCGACTACGGACCGGCATATTTCCCGGAGAGACCCACCACGTGTACTTGCAAAAATAATGTAAACACACCCACAGTGGCTCTCCCAGCTGGGCTGTGTGTGTGTTTGATGATGGGGATACTCAAAAGAATGAATACCACAGCATGGTTGACTTTGTCTCTGGGGTAGATAAAAAGAGCAGAGTTGTGGGTTCTAGCATTAGTTGTAGATGATGTCTGCGCGAGTACGGAAGCACGCTCCGACGCTCCGTGTATTGAAGACGTCCCCACCCGAGTTAGTCCGAACCATTGTACGCGGTGCGGACCCTGACCTTGTACGCTGTCTGTGCGAGATCGGGTACAACCTGTTAAAAGGCAACGTACCACTGACTCCGGCTCAGAAGACCAAGTTGGCCAAGCATAAGACAGGTCTCCGAACCCTAGTCCAGAAGCGGGTCCCACAAACACAAAAGAAAAAGGTGTTACAGAAAGGCGGCTTTCTCGGGGCCATCTTAGCACCGTTGGCCGCTTCCGTGTTGGGTCCAGTATTGGGTGGACTCTTCGGCCGACAATGAACCACACGAAAAAAATGGTGCTCGTCGAACCACGGTTCCTTCAAAACCTCCAATCGCCCTACCCTGTCCCACCTACGGTTAAGACCATAAACACCCTCGATGGAGAGATGCAACAGATCTTACAGAGACCGGGGTTAAGCGACAGTGAGAAAGTACAACGGTACAATGAGAGGCTTCAACGGTACATGCCGTTCATGGACCAATACAAAACCCTGTCTACCCCATCACCACCACCATTACCACCACGTGACACACCGCCGACCTCAGAACCCTCCAACAGCCGCCATTACCAGGGGTAGCCCCCACAGCCCCACAGTGGGTGGAAGACGAAGTCCTGAAGAGTGTACCTGCATCGTTCAAGAAACAAGCTGGCCTGGTATTACAACGGATGAAACAGAATCCTAACATGACTTGGAATGATAAAGGCGAACTACTGGTACAGAATCAGGTGGCCCCCGGCACCCACATGACGGATTTAGTGAATGACCTGATGCGTAAACGCAGATGGCACACGGATCCTCGAGGATGGGAGGTCTTCGCTCAAGGCTTGAAAGACATGTATGTACCACAGGAATTGGTGGGGAACCCCCACCGCTGGGCCTTTATGCTGCGAACCCAGCAATCGCCGAGTGGCCCACTACCTTCTTGGGAATCCGAATGGGAACCGGAGTCATCCCCCAAAACTCCACCACCACAACGGGCACCTTCTTTTCAAACCTTTATAAAACCATCCTTGATCAGGACACCCCACATCTCCAGAGCCGTGACACGTAGCAAGTCAACGCGACGAACACGACGCCGGACACAACCGCCCAAGGCCTGGAACACCTATTAAAACCAACAGCAGCAGCAGGACAGCTCAGTCGCCATGCTTTACCTCACCCTACCCAGTAACAGTTCGCTGGATGTGTTTCCTGACAACACCGTGGCCAAGTACGTGACCCAGTTACCGCGACCGTTGTATTAACCTGGACGATGGGAATGTGGCCTTGTGGATATCCAATACCCTTACTCGTGGTACAACGTGCGAGCCAATGAAGTGTGGTACGAGGTGACCTACGAAGGAAAAGACACCCGACTCACCCTCCCCAAAGGCCAATACGATACTCCCAAGGAGTTCATGGGTGGGTTATCAAGACTGTTGCATTATAAGGCTCTACGGGAGGTCACGAATAGTTCAAAACCCATCCAAGCCTATCCCTTCAAGAATCACGTGGACTTCGATTACAACGCACACAACGACAAGGCACAGCTTATCGTCACCGCCAACGCGAGTGTCGTACTGAGTCCTATCCTACAGCAAATGCTGGGCTTCGATCTACAGACGTTCGCTGGTCCCACCGCCCACCAAGGCGAGATCCCGATGGATATGAAGTCGGGTATGTACGGACTCTACGTCTACTCGGACGTGGTGGACAACCACATCGTGGGCGATATCAACACACCTCCTGTTACTCATTAAAAATAAGTATGGCGATCAAGTCACCCACAGTTTCACCCACATGCTCTACCTGCCCGTACGACAAACCCACATCAACACGATCACGGTGGATATAAGAGATGACACGGGGCGACCGGTGGCATTCGAACGCGGGAAAGTGGTGCTGACACTTCATTTTCGACAAGCACGTGCTCCCGCATGCAACGAGGACATGGACTGGGGAACATACTCGGCAGCATCGTCAAAACGTTCCTGCCCTTGGTCACGCGTGGGGTGAAAGCAATCGGCAAACAAGCGGTACGCAGTGGACTGCAAGTGGCCGGTGATGTCTTGGGGGGTACGGCTCCCAAAGAAGCCTTGACACGGCGGGCCAAAGAAGCGGGAGGCGTCTTGGTGGCCAAAGCACAACGTACCGTAGGGAATAAAAGACCTGCACCACCGAGACCACGCACCAGTCGACGACCGACCCAGCGACGACGCACATCGAAGACCCGGGATATCTTTTCTTAAAACATGTCCTTGATCCACGCCGAGTCCTGCCCCTCCACCAACAGTGAATTTGATTTGTGGACCGTCCCGCCCACACAGACCAGTGCCGAACAAGGATTATGGGTGGAGCATCTCCCGCTCTCCAGCATCAACGCAACAGGGCCCATCGAATTCACCATCAGTAATGCGGATACGGCCTATGTGGATTTAGCCCATACATACTTGTATGTGAAAGCCAAGATCATCAATGGAGATGGCACCAGAATCGCCGACCAAGCAACGGTAGGCCCCACGAATCTCTGGCTGCACTCGATGTTTCAACAGGTGGATATATTTCTCAGCGATAAACTCATCAGTGACTCGACCAACACGTACCCCTATCGAGCCTACATCGAGACGCTGTTGTCGCATGGACGAGAGGCTAAAAATCTCAACTGACAGCCGCTTTATTCTACCAGGACAGAGCCGCGCACATGGGCGCCGAGAACGACAATACGGGATATAGCAAACGGAAGGCTTTGACCGCGAACGGCGTCTCGGTGGATCTCATGGGTCGACTGCACGCAGACATGTTCATGCAAGACCGGTACCTGTTGAAGAAGATCCCCATCAAAATCCGACTGATACGGGCGCCTCCGACCTTCGCCTTGATGGCCACTAACGTAGAGGGGCATGCAGCTGACTATAAGATTGTCATCGAAGACGCATTCCTGTATGTCCGAAAAGTGAAACCGAATCCAGCCGTTCAATTGGGACACATGAAAGCCTTGGAAACAAAACCAGCCCAGTACCCTATCCGACGTGTACAAACCAAAGTGTTCTCTGTGTCTGCTGGAAATATGAGCGCTAACAAAGAAAACCTGTTCCTGCGGGAACTACCCAAGCGATTGATCCTGGCCTGTGTGGAAAATACCAGTTTCAGCGGAGCCTACCCAGAGAATCCGTTTGACTTTAAACATTTCGGCATCAATTTTGTGGCCCTGCATGTGGATGGACAACAGGTGCCAGCCACGGCCTTAACACCGAACTTTGGGCGCGCGAATTTCATTCGAGCCTATCATAGCCTGTTTACAGCCACCGGTCAAATCAACCAGGACGAAGGGGATTTCATATGTCGGGAGGACTACGGGAACGGATACACGTTGTTCTGTTTCGATTTGACCCACACCTTAGAGAACGACCATCAGCTGGCCCTTGCCAAGCAAGGCAATTTACGGTTGGAAATCCACTTTCAACGAGCCCTGCGGAGCACCGTCAATGTGATCTGCTACGCCGAGTTTGACAACATCATTCAAGTGGACAAGGCGCGCAACGTCCTGTGTGACTTCTCCACCTAACATGGATACAGACCAGATAACCACCGTGCTGGAGAATGACCCAGAGACACGTATGGTCTTTCAAGGGGTGTTCGGCCGAGATGTGTTCCCATTAGACCGTATGTATCCTGCTGCATACGTTATCAACACGGACCCGATGGACCGGCCCGGTGAACATTGGGTGGGCGTGTACTTGACAGAACAGCAGGGGGAATACTTTGACCCGTACGGCCTGCCACCCCTCCATCCCGATTTAACAGACTTCATGGATCAAGCCACAGAGACGTGGTGTTGGAACAGTCAAACGTTGCAAAGCCTGGCCAGTAGCGTGTGCGGACAATATTGCTTGTTTTACCTGTACCATCGATGCCGGGAAAGACCCTTATCTACCATCGTACAGATGTTTGACGAGTATCCCAAGGCCGAGGACCGCGATGTACTCGTATATGACTGGGCTGCCCATCATTTCAATGTACAAGCCCCGTTCTGGGCTTGAATTCTTTCAATGTACACACGCCCGCTGTTCTGGGCTTCAGTTTACAAGCCCCCTGTCCTGGGCTTCAGTTCTTTAAATGTACAAGCCCCCTGTTCTGGGCTTCAGTTCTTTCAATGTACAATCCCTTTGTTCTGGGCTTCAGTTTTCACGTGGTCATTCTCACGTTGTTGTTGTTACTGAATAAAAAACAAAATGAGATCTCACCAAAAAACCTTGTCTTGTGTGTTTTATTCATAATGCATAAATGCCCAATGTGGAGATTCAGTCAAACTGAAATCCGTGGTGTAGGATGGGGCCAAAATGTAACCCATCAAGGTTAGAATGCAAGAGCACTATAGTAAAATAGAGAGCCAATGAAATCAGCCCACAGACCAAGTACGTGTTTTGGTCTAGGTTTGGAGCGGCCATTTCATTGAGGTGCGTGTAAAGGAAGACGGTGAGTGAAGACTCGTCCAACACGTACATGTATAGATTAAGTTTATTACTATAAGTTCTATGTATTTTTTTGGACCGTTTGACCTGGATGTGACCTTTGACCTTTTGACCCAACATTCATCCGCGCGTGATGCCGCGCACTGCCGGTGATGCCGCGCACTTCCGGAGAACGCGCGCGCGCGCTGCGGCATCAGATGATACCCGCGCGCGCGCGCGCTGCGGCCGGAGAACCCGCGCGCGCGCGCGCGCGCTTGGGGACCGGGGCCCGCGGGGGCGGGAAAGTTGGAGGTAGTGTTTGAGCATTCTGAAAAACCCCGGAAATGACGTCACACATACTTGCGCAGACCCACCAAACCACGTGAACGCCATTGTGGGGAAAACCCCCAGTACATGACAGACACGTCTAGACATGTCCAAAGGTCACGCCCCATTCACCCAAACCGGAAGTGACGTCACAACCCACGTGACCTGCGCAGCAGAATGGAAACGACACCCTAGTCTAGCCCCCTCACCTAGGCTTCACATGGATACCTCACTCGATCCCAGCGGCCCATGAGGAGCTCACCTAGCCCCCCAAAACGTCTATGTCCATACCCTTTGGCTACCGCGCATGCGCAGAATGACCCTATTTCTACCCCACATCCACGCCATCAGAGGCTCCATTACATAGGCTTCACAAGGATACCTCACACGACCCATTCGAACCGTGAATAGCCCATCTCTAACCCAAACACACCCACACACACACCCCAAAATGCCTGATTTCTGTACTACGGCCAGGCTGCTCATGCGCAGACTATTGACAACGTACGAACCATTAGTGTAGTCAAGTGCTCCTGCATGAGAGCTTCAAAATAAGACCTCATATGACACCATTGGACCACCCGTATGGACCTATACACCCATAGCCATGCAGTATAGGCCTATGAGCCTACCCAGGTCTCGGTGACTCTATATGGGTCTCGGTGACTTTTTTTAAAAATTTCACCGATTCGTGCCGGGACACTTCCTATCAGGTTCTAAATGACGAGACTAAGAAAACAAATCCAAACAACCCTACCGCAAATGTCTAGAAATAGGTTTCCCAGTGGGACAAACATTGGTCCTATACCCTCAGTATGGGACTATATGGGTCTATATGGGTCTCGGTGACTTTTTTCAAAAATTTCACCGTTTCGCTCCGGGACACTTCCTATCATGTTTGTCTTGACGAGACTAAGAAAACAAATCCAAACAACCCTACCGCAAATGTCGAGAAGTAGGTTTCCCAGGATGGTCCTATACCCCATATTCCATATAGGCATTTTCCCGTAATTTAGGATAAAGTCCATGTTCCGTATTTTTTCAGGAAAAATTTTACATACACCCACCCTGGAACTAGGGGGAGATAACTCTATTGATAGGCAAGCCCCGTTAAGCCCGGCGACCTATATACCCCCCATACCCCATATAGGCATTTTCCCGGATTATTCGATAAAATCCGTGTTCCGTTTTGTTTTCAGGAACATTTTTTACATGCACCCACCCATGACTAGATGCCCCTTCACATAGGCTTCACAGGGATACCTCATACAACTCCATCGGCCCATTAGGGACTCCCCTAGATCCCAAAACGTCTATTTTCATACCCTTTGGCCACCGCGCATGAGCAGAATGCCGCTATTTCAACGCCACACCCAGCCCATCAGATGTCCCCTCACATAGGCTTCACATTGATACCTCACTCGACCCCATTGGACCATTAGGGACTCCCTAGCTCCAAAACGTCTATTTCCATACCCTTGGGCCACCGCGCATGCGCAGAATGCCGATATTTCAACCCCACACCCAGCCCATCAGATGTCCCTTCACGAATGCTTCACTTTGATACCTCACTCGACCCCATCGGACCATTTTATCTAGGAACTACTTTTTCTCCGCGGAAGCTTTTTCCCGCGACCGCATCACCGCCAGGACCGCATCACCGCGGAGGAATACATTCCCTGCAGCAATTGGGACTCCCCTGTTTTGGAGGTAGCTTTTTGGTCATTCTGCCGGAACTATAGTGCACTTGATCTCTCCGCCTCGTTTCCGCCTCAAATTCATCCTCTCCCAGGGTGCTTTGCGCTACGCTGCATTTACCCCTGTAGGGGTCTCGCCATTTTTTACAGGATTCTTGTAAAAACCAAGAACTGTACTACCTGACTGTTTTACTGATCGCAAAATGCATATTTATCTCGAAATACACTAAACAATTATTCAATGTTTTTCAAAACGCCAGTTTCACACAGTTTGAGGCAGCTTTTTGACAAATTACCCTAGAACTATATGTTGCGGAAATATATATCGGTGAGTAGCGACTGATATCAATTCGCCCAGTTAGACGGTCGCCATGTTCGTTCACTGTGACAACAGATGACCTCGGGTCAACTCCGGCACAGTCCGTGAGACCCTTACAGCGCTAAATGGAGTGACGCAAAGCAGAACAAAATGAATGCCTGGTAGAGCTTGCCTCAAATTATGCAAATTTTTGAAGTCAATGTACGTCAATTTACTCTTAGACTATTACTAACGTGTTCTTGAATACGGATGTTCAACAAAGATTTTGTGGTGTGCCGTGTCATTACACTATGAACAAATTAAAACAAATGTACAGATTTTGGACACTGCCGCTCTTATTGACTGAAGAACACCAAAAGATTGTTCTAAAACTGTAACATTGGAACATCTTTGAAGTCCTAAACTGGAATATACTTGGTTGAGTGTTCTGCGCAATGTGTTCTGGTGTGCAGTGCCATTACAGTTGATCACGTTCAGAAGACGACTAAAGGAGAAAATATGTTAAGATTTTGAGCATTGCAAAGTCGATCCTCCCTCTGCACCACGTGAACTGTGTGAAAATTGGGGGGATAGAGTCGTGTCGATACAGCTAGTCGGACTACAACCTCAGGCGATCTGCGGATTACAACAACAAGCACATGGAGGTATGATAGCCATACCTGGCACATACCAAACACCATGGTTCATGTCTTCAGATTGCCCCAGATTTTCACTGTAACACGCCATAAGAAAAGTAGTCCCCGCGGTTGTAAAAGGCAGCGTCATGATTATATTTTCGAGTTTTAACGGATCTAACCGAGTGCTGCCAGTAGCAACTGAAACTGGTTACTCGTACACACGATCTAAGAAATTGGACGACGGAGAATTTGCAGAAAATTGTGGTTAGTCGTTAACACGAAAATTGGGCAAGGAAAAATTGGCCGTGTAAACCAGGCTTTAGAAGGTGTACTTCAAGTAGATTCTCTGGCGGAGTGGGGCACGTAATTTGTGGGGCACGTAACTTGTCCCCAATCCATTTCCTATCGATGTCTGGCCCGATTCCATGTAGTCCATGGCCAGGGCGGGAATTGGCGGGAACTATTTTATTTTTTTCTTTCAAAGAGGTACCGGTACATTGTCTGTAGAAGTTAGCAGTTTCAGCTTCGTACGGTACCGTACTATTCTGATCCCTATCCCTTTCTCCATTCTGAAACAATCCGTCTTTTCCGCTTTATTCCTCAAATAGCCTATAGTATTGGACCCTTCTGTGTAGGGTCAATGATAGGCTGATGCAGCAACAACAACATTTTCCCAGTTAGACGCTAGATATTGAAATCGAAAACGAGGCCGCGCTATGTCATCGGTCAAAGTGAAGATTGGGGTGGCTCCTATAAATAGTGATCCAATGAGAATGCTCGTCTTAGTTTAAAATGGCGGGATCGAATGACCAATCACTGAAGGGGAGACAGCTGAAACAGTACATTATCACTGTCTGTTAATATCTTGATTTAACAGAGAGTACTACAGTCTATTCCTCAAATCGAAAAATCGCGCCTGCACACCAACAGGTGCATGACGCGTGTTCAGACCTCCGACTTCAATTTGTTTCGTATTTTCCGCATCTTATAACTCGGGCTGTAGTATGGAAACTATTTTGGGTCCGTGATAAGGGGACTATTTTCGACAAATAGCTACCAAAATTATCACCAATCAAAGACTGATTGTCCTTCTTGGAATAATGGGATAATTTGATACATATTTATCATATTTACACCAGTTATTAAAAATTAAACTTCTCTGCCCAATGTTGTAGGAGAGGGGGATTAGGAACCACAAAATTACACCGGAAGTCACGCGTCAAAGCACACGTCGGTACCCTTGTGGGATAATTTTGTCTACGAATTGAACTGCAAATATTGATTAAAGGTGGGGTGAAGAGGGGTATATTTTCAGGGAGGTTTCCCTCGAAGATGTTTGAAGAAAGTTTTTTCCCTTTTTGTTCTTATCTTTGATCTTTTTGCTTGAAATTCCAGATCAAGCTGAGAAAGTTAATCGATATTTTTTTCCATAGCTTCGTTTTCAGAATTTCCGGCATACTTTCTATGACTTCGTGTACACGAAAAGTTCTCTCTGACTGTGATAGTGGGTTTGTTAATTTCCCCATACGCAGTGGCATAATTTCGTGGAAAATTGTTCTGTCAAATGCTAATTGGACCCGGCCCGCCTTCAGCACCCAGATGGATTAATACGGCTTAAGCTACGTACACATGTATACGATTATCCGATAACGACAATGCGGCAACGACAATACGGCAACGGGGGAAAAATCGATCGTAGGAAAATGAATTGGTCCGTACACATGAATGCGTAACGATTACGACAGTGCGATAAGACAATCCGGCAATGCGATACGATTATCCGTCTATTATTGGAATCGGTTCTGGAGCGATTTTTTGCCGTTGTCGGACATAAGTCGTGCGGTTTTATGACGTCACAGCAGCAACACTCGCGCTTTTTAGGGCTTGTAAAGTCGTCGTCGTCCATTGCGGTAAGAAATGTTCTCATGTCGCATCCGATTTTATACTTATAGCCGCAGTCATGTGTACACCAAAAACGTATTATCGCTGTCGTTGCCCTTGCCGTATTGTCGTTGCCGCATTGTCGTTATGGGATAATCGTATACATGTGTACGTAGCTTTAAACTAAGAAACCGCATTCTTGGTCATATACTGGATCCGAAGTTGTATATAAACTATAGTAGGCCTACCGTACAGAGAAATTAACGGACTGAATATTTTATATCAATTTTTTTTATTTGTATTCCAGAGAAAATGCGTCATCTCGACGGACTGTGGTAATACTCAGGGCCGAGATGTTTGCTTCAGCGGCTCGTGTCAAAGAGACAGACCGTGCAAAAATGACAACGAGTGTTTCTTCCGTGGTAAGTTTGACACTTGTTCGAAGCACCCTCTCTACCAGGCCCTTCCCCCCCCCTTCTCTTCTACGGTCGGGCGCCATGGTAAATGGCTTTGTCGAATGTACTAATCCGATGATGACGTCCCATACTCCAGCCAGTCAATCAACTGGTTGGCTTCACTCTCGATTCTGTTCAAAACAGAGATCACAACAACCACCTGGGGGGTCTAATAATACTCCACCAGTCCACCAGTCAGTTTTTTTTACAGAATTCCCGGCCGCGCGCACATCGCCGGAAGTAACATCAGAAAATATTGAATGTGCCATATGTCGAATGTTTCGATGAATTTTATATTATTTGTTACTTCCCCATTTGACGTAATGATGAAAATAAAGCTTAAGAGATTTTATTTCGCCGTCTATGTGCGTGATCTTATGGGGAAGCAGTTCCTCCATGTGCAAAATGAGGGCGTTGTTAGGTCGGATGTAAACAAAACCTCGTGTGGCCTTATACATCACAACCCGGTCATAAAGGTCAAGTTCCCCTATTGAAGGCAGGGATGTCAATGAGCCTGTGAAATGAAGCATGAGCTGTGGAGAGGATGAGATCACAAGGGGCAGGCGCTGACGTCAGGCTGCCAGTGTGCGTCAATCGACATCTCAGCCAACCAGAAGCGTAAGTGTCACACGGTGTCTCCGTATTTGGCGGTTTAAATGAAGGTCAGCTCGTCCCGTGAATATGTCATGATTTTAATATAACCTGTAACAATCTGGGTCATCTATACGCGGTAGGAAAGAACTGGGAGCGTGCGTATCCATTTCCAATCAACTTTCTGCAACTATACGGGGAAATCACCTGAAATCAACATCGCGTGACGTCGTCAGCCAATCAGCTAAACTCTACCTACGTAACCCCAGCGCAACCAGCCATTTTCGAGTCATGTGCTGTCCTACTTCTTCAAAATTACAGATCTACAACACCTCTTGGATGATTCCGAAGTTATTATGTCTCCCCCAACTATGTTGGGGGGAGACATCTAGTGTTTGTGCTGTCTGTCTGTCTGTCTGTCTGTCTGTCCGTCCCCTTTTCTTGTCAGCAAGATATCTTGAGAACTACTGGACGGAATTTCACCAAACTTGGATGGAAGCTTCATTGGGATGGCCCCCACATTTGATCAGATTTTGTTGCGTGTGCGTGCATTCATCCGTGTCTGGTGTTCGTCTGTCTGTCCGTCTCCTTTTCTTGTCGGCAAGATATCTCGAGAACTACTGGACGGAATTTCACCAAAGTTGGATGGAAGCTTTATTGGGATGGCCCCCTCGCTTGATTAGGTTTTGGTGTATATGTGTGTGTGCGTTCATCCATGTCCGGTGTCCGTCCGTCCATCTACTTGTACATGTATGTACAGGCCTTGTCTGCAAGATATCTTGATAACTACTGGACCGAATTTCACCAAACTTGGATGGAAGCTTTATTGGGATGCCCCCCTCATTTGATTAGGTTTTGGTGTGTGTGCGTTCATTCATCGGTGTCCGTCTGTCTGTCGGTGCGTCCCATTTTCTTTTCTGCAAGATATCTCGAGAACTACTGGACGGAATTTCACCAATCTTGGGTGGAAGCTTCATTGGGATGACCCCCTCATTTGGTTTTGGTGTGTGCGCGTGCATTCATCCGTGTCCGGTGTCCATCCGTCCGTCCATCGACTTGTACATGTATATACAGGCATTGTTTGCAAGATATCTTGAGAACTAATGGACAGAATTTCACCAAACTTGGGTGGAAGCTTCATTGCAATGGGCTCCTAATCTGGTTTCGGTATGCATGCATGCGTTCGTCCGGGTCTGTTGTCCGTCCGCCTGTCCATCTGGTTTATACTTGGTGTAAGAACGCACAAGACAAAGCCTACAATAGCCTGTCTGAGCTCAACAATGCGTCTAGACGTGACCCTTTTCAGCTGCACAAAAGCCTCAACAATGCGTTCTTACACCAAGTATCGACCGTCCATCTACTTCTACATGTATAGACAGGCCTTATCTGTAAGACATCTGGAGCACTACTGGACTTGGATGGGATCTTTATTGGAATGGCCTCTGCATCTGATTCTGTTTTGGTGTGCGCGCGCATGTTGGGTGTTCACCTGCCTGTTTACTTGTACATGTATAGGCCTTGTCCTCAAGATATCTGGAGAACTACTGGACGGAATTTCCCCGAAATTGGATGGAAGAAGCTTCATTGTGATGACCTCCTCATCTTATTAGGTTTTGATTTGTTTGCGTGCATCCATCTGTTTCTGATGTCCATCTTTGTTACATGTATGTATACAGGACTACTATTGCTATATAAATCCTCACTGGGCTACAGCAACAATGAAAGTCGCTTCTTCGCAATTAATATTTTTTAGATGCGCAGCTTTGTTTAGGATACTTATTGCTACATTCATTTTATAGCACTTTCCCTTAAATAATGTGCCCACTCAAGGCAAGGCAAGAGGTTGGGGGAGACGTATGTTTTTGCTTTAAAAAAACCCACCAGCATAGGCTTCATGCCGGAGCGGCAACCCAAGGGTCAAAGCGGAACCTCTAGTTTATATCTGTAGCCTATCTTTTGTAAGTCCAAACAATATATGTTTCAGAAGACCCAACAGTATACGGTAAAGTTTCGAAAATCTCTTCGCGATAATGGAGACACACTATCCGCAGGCCATTTTATAGATGGCGAAGTTTACGCAAATAGATTTTGGTACAGGCCTACCGCCATTAGCATGTGCGCTTGACTGTTTGATCATGGTCGGTGTGAGGTAGACCATGGTGTTCGCGATGATGGTTCGAAGGAGCCATTGTCGCTGAGGCCCTACGGTAGGTCTCCGGTAACGTGCGTACCTCTAGTGGGACAACCTGTCCACTTGGCTGATGCGCAGGAGCAGTTCTTCTAACCACTGTGGGCAACTGCTCCTAACCACTGTGGGCAGTTTGCTGGTGGGGCTTGAACGAAACGATCATGCGCGTCTCTCGTAGCCTTGGGCTGGTCAGAATTGACCCTTTCCGCAGTAACGTAATAACAATGGATGCACCTCCATGAATAGCACTCCTAGCTCGTGTGATCTTCAGAACGTCACGGTTTCTTTTTGAGCCAAAGGTGAAACCTTGACCATCTTGCAAAGCAGACCGCACTCCGTCCACTTTCAGTGTTTTCCATCTGGCTTGTGGGATATTTGATGGTAGAGGAAGTTGCGTTGACAAGAGATATGGACGGACGATTCTACAGTAATTTGAACTGTAAAGGGCAATATCTCAGTTAGGAAAAATTCTCCGTCAACGGGAAGAACACATGCACATGCGCATCTAAATCGGCGGAGCCAACCAAAAATTCTGTATCATTAACGTTTCCTTCAAAGCAATATGAAGCGTCCTCAGGATTGGTTGACACTCGAGTTACTGCAAGCCTGTTAGATCCTTCAAGCGACATATCGAAATGGGGAAGCAGGTAGGATTTTTAGATTGAGTATTTTGAATTGTGAAGGGCAATAATTCTGTAAGAAAATATCCTCCGTCAATGGGAAGAGCACATGCGCATCTACAGACTGTGTCGATAATATCCACGAAGTCCCATGTGAACTGTATCAAAGGTGTAGGAGTTGCGGTGGCAAGAAATACGGATGAATATACAGTACTTCGAACTGTAAAGGACAATAACTCCTCCTTGAACGAGAAGAGCACATGCGCATCTCCGGACTGTGCCGATAGTATCCACCAAATATTAGGTGAACCATATCAAAAGTGTAGGAGTTGCGTTGAAAAGATGGTATCATTTAATTTACAGTACAGCATTTTGATTTGTGAAGGGCAATAACTCGGTAAGGAAATATCCTCCGTCAACGGGAAGAGCACATGCACATATATAATACAAACTGTGCCGATAATATCCACCAAGTATTGTGTGAACCGTATCAAAAGTGTAGGAGGAGTTGTGTTGAAAAGAAATACGGACGAACGGATCTACAGTACTTTGAACTGTAAAGGCAATAACACAGTAAGGAAAAATCCTCCGTCAACGGGAAGAGCACATGCGCATCTTAAGACTGTGCCGATAATATCCACCAAGTATCGTATGAACCGTATCAAAAGTGTACGAGGAGTTGCGTTGACAAGAAAAACGGACGGCCAGACAGACATACTGTCAGACAGACAGACGAACGGATTTCCGTGGCTATCGCTATATGCCCGGGGATAAAAACTGTCAAAACTTTGTGGTTAATATGTTTTTATATTGTCCTGTTATTCAAAGGAAGGATCGATATGCTCACCTTAATGAATATTGTGGCAACATTATTTTGAAATATGGCACTTACCACTAGTTAAATGCATCGCCCACATATCAGCATGGGAAGAAATGAGTGAAACGACCCAGAGACTGCCACCACAGAGCCCGCATCACAAATACTGCTCCTCCAATCAAGCGTGTTCGTTCTTATTGTGTTAATAGGAAGATAATTTTGAAAGGATTTTGGAATTAACACAAGGCTACTTTATGGATAACCAATAATTCAGCAAGGTTTTTTTTAATTGGATGTGTTCTCCAAATTTGAAAACAATTAGACCGATACGATAGCACGCTGGAAAACTGGATATTTTGGGTTATTTTATCGTGATTTACTTGCTGTATAATTATGTTGGCATACTACCATCTATACCCTTAAAGATGAATGTGAGATGCCGAGGCAAGCTTCAGTCTTTCGTTTCTGTAAATCAGAGGAGTGCTATAAATCACACTCCTAAAATGAGTGAGGCGGGTGATCGCACTATAGGCCCCGGAAGCTCAGAGGTCCTAGATTGCTGGAGATGCATTCTGAGCCATTTCCAGCAAATAAATCTGCAAATTCTCCCTTACATTTTTGTCCTCATTTAGTGTTTTTTTTTAATTCATGGAGATCCCAATTGCAATTATCTGAAGTTATATACAGGAGACATGTGCCCCCTTGTCTACACTGTCTGTCCAGTCATGCTTTGTGCTATTATGACAAATAAATTCCACAGCAGCAAAACTTTACAGAGCTCCGCGATATCATTATGTTAATTTGATACACCATTTTCCAGACGGAACCTCGGATATGAAGCGATTTTCTTCAGAAATTCTTTATGGACGACAACTTGCTTTGGAATACCAAGTCTGATAATAAGATCAAATCAAAACTTGTGCAAAATGAATACCTAAAAACTTTCGATCGTGACGTTTCAAACAGTGTATTAAGGGAGTAGAGGACGTTCATTCCCCTGCTCTTATGGGGCTACAACATGGTCATTTGTCAAATTTTTCAAAACAAGCTGAATTTCCTAACAAAAGTACCCAGACATATCAAAATGGAATAAAAATCAACAAAAGACACAACACAACCATTTATGCGTTTTACTGGTGGTTCGATAGTGTGATGGGATGGACCAAAAAATTGGCATTTTAAATTCAACGGTTGAAGGGTGCAAAGTGCTCCATAGAATAAAAATTATTCCTTCGGAATACCCCCCAAATTCACTCTTATTCAGTTTCAACTGAAACAAAACTTCTGAATGGCTAATAAATTCATCTTCAATAATATTCTCCACACCCACCCCGATTCCCCACCCCCACCCCCTCCTGGAAATAGGACTGAAAAGGCTCCGTTTATCTGTTTTACCGCTAATATTTTCCAAGAAAGTATGGTGTCCCCCTGTTTTTATTACATATTTAACAAGCACTATATGTGTTTAGTATTTATATAGCAAAATGGGAAAAATTTGACCTTGGGAAGTATGATTTATTGAACATCTAAGAAGAAAAAAATCAAATTTCCCTATGTATTCAGTGTTACAGTCACTTGTCGTAAATCGGGACAGTACGTAAATCGGGACACTTCCGGTATTTTCGCGTTGTTCTCGCGATCGAGGGCGTGATTTCGAATGATAAAGTCGCCAGCGTGGGTGATGTCGTCAGCTGTCGGATTCCCCGTGTTTTCTCGAGCGTGCGGTAAGTTTCACCCACAAAACTATACAAGGTTTCAAGGGGTGCTGTTTCGTGGTGCGGTCGAAAAAGTTTCCAAGTAAGGGCGATAACGTTTACCTCCCTTTATTCAAGCCTCAAACAAAAAATCTTCCGATATTTCTACATATCTTCAACCAAAATGATTGTGTGTGGAATGCTCGACAGAGGAAACCAAACTAGAACACTGTATCTCTGATAGGCGTAAATTATAGCCGAATCTTGCACAACATGCAAATTGACGTAAATCGGGACACTCCATTGAGAGTGACGATTTCACGTTTGGTTTGAGAACCGCGCATTTCTGTTGTTGGTAAGATTAGAAGTAGGCCTATGGATCCAAACTTTTATAATAGCTGGTTCCGAGGTATATTTTTGCATTTGTTAGCTATTTAGTTTCGTTGTTTGGCTATTTAGTGCGTCAGAACGAAATGAAGCAACAATAATTTTCTAAATTTAATTGCTGAAGACCACGGCACAGAGGGGTGGGGGGAGGGGGTGTGTGCGAAAGTCCTTATAATTTCTAAAACGGGAGAAAGATCAGATGTCCAGGCGGCATCAGTAAGATAATTATAATAAATAGTGTTTTGGGAACAGATGACGAACATGGCGGGATGTAGATATTATATATCTGAACTAAAATAGGCGAAGGTATAGGTCCTATCCATATACACGGAACAAAATTTAGAACAGATATTTTATACGAAAGAAAAGGGGCCCAAGAATAAATTTGTCAAAAGGATTATGATCTCTAAATCAATATGGTCCTCTCAAATATTTTCTGCGTGAGAGAGAGAGGTAGAGCTGTGTTGGTGGGGGGGGGGGGCGAGAGACATATTAAATGTATCAATAGCAGAATATATCGTTGGGGGAGGTATCCGGGGTCATAGACACAAACATCTTTAGGACTATATTCATGCGAAATTGACCTTCGTCATTATTACGTACTGGTATTGATTTTGGGGGAGGGGGGAGTTCTTGGAAAATTTCAACCAAAAATAACTCGAAAGTATTTGGTTTCCTGGATAAATTTAGGCCAGTATGGCTCCAGTTACAGTGTAACGAAAAGTATAGATAAAATATTGATATTTCCTTCATAAATAAAACTTTTGGAGTGTCTCTTCTTTAGTAAAGTAAGAATGCTTACATTTTCCTAGACAAAGCCCACATACCCTGCCGTAATCTCATCAAAAATCATTTTTCATTTTATGTAACTAGATAAATTTAAAAAAAGATTGCTTGATTAATCAATAATGTCTCTATCGATATATTTTTTTTTACTTTCAGGCCGATGGCATCCTTGCCGGCAAGGAAGGAAGGCCGTGATTTTAGGGTCCATTTCAGGGCCACTTGACATCGAGATACATTTCCATGATGACACTAAACAGTTTAAAACTTGGACTTGGAGAATATATGAAATAAAATTTGTGAAATAAAGGATCATGAAATACAGTGTCTTGCTTTTCTTTTGTGGTATTTTATTGACCTCATGCAATAAATGAGATATATTTTGAAATATTCCCGCACTAGCAACCTGTTCATGCTGGCTTAATCATTAGTTCGTCGCACCACAAAGGGTACCTATACCTGCCTGTATCAGTTTATCCATTTAAAAAAATATCTAATGCAAATGTAGGCCCTAATTTATTGTTTTCTATTCGACATGTTATTTAACAAGGAACAGCTCACTGGAATCCATTTCGTGCTGGAGCTCATCTAATTTATCAACAATTATCGGTTCGGTAAACTGTTACAGGATATATCTGTGATTGTCATGATTGTCTCCAACAAATCCTTTATCAGGTCATTCCGGACTATTTAACAACTGATATATAGTATTTCATAGAAGTGTGTGTGTACATTTGTATCGATACCATCAAACTGTTACCATCCATGCACGTGTCGATTCATTTTCCCGCCAAAACGAAAACAACGGGGTCAATATCCGGTACCTTGTCTCTGTGCCAAACTGATATGCCTAAATGGTTCTCGTTTCCAACATAATATTATGGGCTTTGACAACGTATTTACTTATTGGACAATTCAAATACACAATAAAACAAGTCTGGTCAACAATAATAGCCATAATCTCTACTTCCTTCCTTAGAATATTTAATTGAAAGCAACGACAGCCATCAAAATACTGTGGAGAAAAATATATCTTGAATGTTTACTGAGAGAAGGGGGAGGGGGTCACTCAATCGTTTATTTTTCAACAATGGCTATCCAACCCTCCTCTTTTTTCGTTCCATGTTAATGAACTTTAGTGACTCCTTTTCTCTTGTCTTAATTGTTTCTTCTTCTTTTTTTCTTGTATATTTTTCTGTCCTGTTTTTTCTCCATATCTTTATCAGGTCATAGAAGATTTAATTAAAATCAACGACAGGCATCAAATATTGCATGGAGAGGAAAATATAGCTCGAATGTTCGGTGCAGTGTTCCTCTGCGATTTATTTTTCAAAAACAGCTATTTTTCTCCTGTCCTGTTTTTTCTTCGCCCTTGTTTCTTCTTCAGATTCAAATCAGGTGTGCTAAAGGTAAGTGCGTACGACGAAAGATGAACTGGTAGTGGCCAACCTCAAAGAATTCCCAACTGGAAATAATATAGAAGGCCATCACGAAACAGTTGTGCTGATTAAGGACCTTTGGAAACTCTTAATATACGACGGCTGTCCAGTGTGAATGACGGATCTGACGCATTTAATCATGGGATACATTTAATCATGGGTTGCACATTTTTATTCATTATTTGTTTTGAATATATCACTATTTTCAAGTGAATATAAATCGAATATGAAACATTTATCTTCAAATCTATAATATTGATGATTCGGAGTTATAATGTGCCTCGCCTTGTTGTTTGTTTTTGTTTTGTTTTTTTTTTAAATTTTTTTGCTGAGTGTTTTCACAAATCAGGTGATCCAGATGCGAGTTGTAAAGATGCAATTATATCATAACGTCGGAATTTTGTTCATTTGCTTTGTATGATAAAAATTAACTAAGATGTTTAAAGACTACCTATGAACATTATTTTGTTCAGGTTTTTCCCCCAGATCTGTCGTTCATTTTCAGCCTATATATTTCCATTCTGCTTTTTCTTCAACTCGGATACAACCACAGTATGACTTGTTTATATGCTGCGAATTAAAAGAGAAAGAATTTATTTGTGTACACTGAAGCACATCACTTTTCCACTTCAACATTTCCCGATCAACTTTAATATTTCACGGGTCACCAACCACTTCCAGTATTCGTTAACTGTCACAATCAGAAGCAAATTACCCTGGAGGCGTTTTGACAGACAATTGCAAGGAAAATGTGGTTTTAAGAAGAAATCAAAATTATTATATATAATCCATGATAACATCTACGCTGCAGGCAGTATGGAATTCGGTGGAGCTGTGACTTCTTCAGTGAAAGCCGTACAGCTCCGCCAGTCATATCCATTTCGCAGTATGCAATTTGTCCGTAAACATCACCATGTTGGCATAAATTAAATGTGATCAAATGGTTCTTATTCTTCTAAGCAAACATCTCTTGTTTTCTATTTATTTCTTACGGGGTAGTCAAGGTGAAGTGACAAAAGAAGACCTGTCCAACATCCCGCGCTATGGAAAAGATTGTTGATTGCTCTGATCACATTTCTGTGCTATAATAAATATAAAAATCTGGGCTATAGTTCAGTTCAGTTCAATCGTGAATTCCCCCTTTGAAGAGAGGCACCTCTTTCGAGTAAAATTTGGTTAAAAACCGGTTAAAACACAAAATATACGTATAGAAAAAAGAAATAATAATAAAATAAAATAAGCATTTTCGCACTGGGACACCAAAGGATATGTGACGACAATACCAGAAAAGCTCCCTTGTGTGTGATAGTAATCAAGCTGAATTTTTTTCCAATCCAAAACCTGCCAAATCAGATTTTTCTTCAAGATTACATACTGAAATATCAGCCTCGAAAAAATTGTGATGCTCCGTTATATAAAAATGGAGATATGATTGATCAAAATGTGTTCCCTAGCCCGATATGTTATTTTTGAAGCATTTACAGTGAGGATTTTCTCTTATAGCATAAATATGACACATCAAACCAAAACAATTTTGTCACACATTATATTAGGAAGTTTGTTTATTGGAAAGAACCACAAATGGTTTTGGTTTGAACTGTCATATGTTTGCTACAGGAGAAAATCCTCCATGAAAATGCCCCAAAATACCAAAATAAGCTGGGGAGCACATTTTGATCAATCATATCTCCATTTTTGTTTAACTGAACATCTCAGTTTTTTCGAAGGGGATATTTTAGTGTGTAATCTTCAAGAAAAATGTTATTTGTCAGGTTTTGGAGTGGAAAAAAGATCGGCATTATTACCATCACACACAAAGGAGTTTTTCGTATGTAAGCGTAACATATCCTTTGCAACAGTTCACTGTTTCGCCATTGTATCACAGGTGAATTGTTCAGCAAGCAGAGTTAATACATGCGGTTTGTTATAGGAGAACCGCAGATTGGAACTCACACATTAGGCAGATTTAGAGAGTAAGCAACACAGTTCGCCTATGGTGAAGGCAGTAGGTTAGAACCCTCACAAATTTCTCCATCACAGGTAAGCAGTCCTCATGTTGCTCCCTTTTCTGGATGAAGTATGATGGATTAATGATAAAATTGCAGATGTCTTGTACGGTGTTAACCCCATGGTATACAGCTTGCTTACAGCTGTGGCATATGGAGTGGAGAAGCTCTGGCATGTATTTCTGTCGGATTTCTGACAATATAGGACATTTGACAAGGAAATGCTCACAATCTTCCGGTTCAGAGTTGCAGAGTTTACATGTTGGATTCACACTGTATTGATTGAAGGCAGCACGGTTGGACTGCAGAATATAAGTGCCGGTGAGTATCCGAAGTCGAATTCCTAGACGTTGCACATCACACGGTGAACTAGAGACTGATGAGACTGCAGGATGCATCTTGGTTAGACAGTTTGAACGTGGATGCAGGTGTTTAAGTGACGGATACAGTTGTGCTCTGAAGAGCAGGTCTTCTGTCCAGAATGATGTAACTGCTCTGCGAGTCATTGTTTTCCATCTGTACTTGCTGGGTGGGTCATCTAGAAGATCATGGATGGAAGGCAGGAGATATACTGCCAGTAGGTTACGCACCAGCGAGAACCAACTGCTCTGGACATGACCTTTCATAATAACTTGTCTAACAGCTATGTCATGCTCAATAAATTCGTCGTTCGTGCAAATGCTGAGAAGTAGGGAGAATATCCGCAGATGAAGTTTGGCTGTCAGCGGTAGGGTGGCAGCAAGAATATATGGAGCAGGGTCTGCAACACGTGTAGGTAGGGAGAGGATCTCTTTTAAGGTCTTCTTGTAAAAAAATTCCATCCTCTTCATCTCTTTATCGTTCGGAGGAGTCGCATCTAGTCCGTGAAGAAGGACTGGAACGAAGTAGATTTCCAACAGATGGCACGAGGTATTGGGGTTGAGTCCATTCTTGCCATGGAGGCCAGACCCCATCAGGGAGTACAGCACTCGCCTGGCTTTCATGATATTTTGTTCGACGGTTAACTTTGCTGATGTTAGGGAATTGTCTCTCAGAATACCCAGATGTTTTACAGGTTCAGATGCGGGAAGGGTCTGGCCATGAAGCTCTAGCAGGTGTTGGGATTTTGAGTTGGTGAGTAGACCGCTTTTTGCTGGCTGGATTTCATATCTCTCATGATTACTGTAGTCCTCGGCCATAAAAAGGAGGGTTTGAAGATGGATCTCGTTGTTAGCTACTAGGGCAACATCGTCCGCACAGGTAGGGGCACCACAGTTCACAAGCCCTATCTTGGATCCGAGGCCACATGAATCAAGCCTGTACAATAGGTCATTTAGATATACTTTGTACAGGTCAGTAGAAATAATACCTCCTTGGCGGACACCTTGTTGTTGGTGTATCTTGTCAGATATTGAATTTTGCCATTTGACTTGGGAATAGGCCTCTGTGTGAAGGTCTGCAATAGTTAGCCATAGACTTCCCTCTATGCCAGACGTGTAGAGTTTACGTAGTAGGCTCGAGTGGTTAACCACATCAAACGCAGCTTTGGCATCCAGGAATGCGATTACTGATGTCTTTGAGGAGGCTTTTGATTCAAGGACTGCTTCCTGGAGAATTAAGGCACTGCAGAGGGGAGACACGTTTTTAGTGAAGCCTCGTTGAAGTGGATGTTGAGCAGCAGATAATGTATCAGACAGATGGTTTCGAAGGATGATTTCAAAGATCTTTGTAATAAGTGGCATAACCGTAATTCCTCTATAATTGGCTGCTTGATCTGAGGCCCCTTTTTTCTTATATATTGGAGTTAATATGCCGTTTTTCATCACTTCTGGGAGATGATGCGCTCTTAATATGGCATTCAGGAGACACACTATAGCTGCGGCAACACTGTCAATTCCGTGCTTCACATGCTCAGCAGAGACGCCTGCAAGGTCAGGAGCTTTTCCTGAGTTGAGCTTGAGAACAGCATTTCTCACGTCATTCTCAGTGATGACAGGGATTGGAGTGTCCTGTTCGTAGCATAGATCTAACAGAACTAGTTGGTCGAAGATGTTGCTTCTATTGTAGTCTTCCTCGAAGTTGGGGTTATCAGTAGGTGTTGCAAGCTTACTGAAGTGAGTTTCCCAACCGCAGATCATGTTGTCTGAATAGCTGATGTCGTCAACAAAGATTGCAGATATAGGGGTTGATTTTGTTGAACGTTGTCTTTTAATCAGTTTAAAGAAAGTTGATTTGTCGTGCTCGTTAGCGTTCATGATATCTTGCATCCTGTTATCACGAGCGATGGCGATTGCCGTCCTTTGTTCTTGACGAAGCTTCTTCTTCTTTTTATCTAAGCTTGATGTTTGAGGGGTTCTGGGAGTCGAGGGGTGATCGCTGTACTTTCCATGCTTGGTATGCTTTCTTTTTCTCTTGGACTGCTGAGAAGATGGCATTATTCCAGACTCTGAGGCGCTTTGGTTTGAAAGGGCGAGGTTTAATGGACTCAGGAACTGCATTGACAAGGGCAGAGCAGATCTTGATGTAGAGCTGTTGCAAATCGAAATCAGATGACGTGCCGTAAAACTTCTCTAGCTCGACTCTTTTAACATTTTCTGCCACAGAGGTGCGATACTGGTCCAGGTCAATTTTTCCCCATCTAGGTCTCTGGGTTCTCACTGCTTGGGAGGGAAGTGCAACAGGTTTCTGCGTAGATATGATTAGTGAAGCCTCTATTTCCAGTGGAAGATGATCAGAGGTGTTGGAAGAGTTCTTGTCTATTCGTCTTGGAGAGCTGTAGACATCGAGGCCTTGGGCTGGAAATACGAAGTGGTCTATTGTGGAACAGTCTCTGCCGTTGTCATGGAAAAATGTGGGACCATCAGATACGCTGGTAAGGTTGTGTTCTTTGATGAATATCTTCAGACACTTGTCTCTGTTATCTGGGCTGGTAGACAGTGGATCAGCGTTGAAGTCTCCAGCAATACAGATATGATGCGAAGCCACATACTTGACGAGGAGTTCGTGCAGCTGATCTAGACATTCACTGTATTCAGCATCGTAGGTCGCAGCACCTCTAGTTGGAAGGTACACACAGACACACAGGAAGGGCTTCGGTGCTATCAGGAGTTCAATTACTTGAATTCTGGTGTTGGCTTCACATACCGGGTTGACAAGATGGTCAATACGTTTTGCCCAGAATATACAGACGCCGCCATAGCCTCTAGGTCTCTGGACAGGACTGATTGGTTCGTGGTCATCGACAGCTTTTCCTTGGCAATTAAAGTCAGGGTTAAAATCTTGTAGGACTGGTAATTGAAAATTAAAGAGCCAATGCTCCTGGATACAGACGATATCCGCTTTCTGGAGTAAGTTTTGTATACAGTCAGAATTTGGCAGAATGCTCTTACAGTTGAAAGTGATAATAACCAGTTTCTTCTTGATGGTTGGCTTGCCATGGGTACTTTTAGTTACTTCAGTTTGTGCTAGGTCACACTGGTTATTGATATGCGCGAGTCTAAAAAAGACTGCTGAGCTTCTGATGCAGGATCGCTAGAATGATTTGTAGGCTGGCCTTGTGGTGAGCTGGTCGAAGGGTCACTGGCAGCATGGTCGTTGGTGGAATGGACTGGTCGGGAACGCCATGTGGTGATGTTAGCAGTGATAGGGCCGTTGGTAGGCTGAACTAGTGGTAGATTAGCGTTGGGGACATAGCTGCGGTGATAGAGATATCGTCGTTAGTAGGCTGCATAAGTGGTGAGCTGCAGGAGACGTTGGTGGCGGTGAAATGGAGGTTGATAGGCTGGACAGCTGGTAGGTTGCGGGAATCATTACTAGTGGTAATGGAGATGTGGTCGTTGGAAGACTGAATTGGTGACTGGCTGCAGGTGACGTTTTTAGCAGTGATAGACTGGTCTTTGGTAGGCTGGACGGGTGATAAGTTGACGTGTGTAGGCTGGAGTGGTGGTACGCTGACGTTAGTGGACTGTACTGTGGCTTGACTGCTGGTGGCGTTGAACGTATAATTGTTGTTAGTAGGTTGGGCTGACGATAGATCACAGAATGCTTTGGTAGGTTGTTGCGACTGTTGTTTTCTCGGAAGATGCTGATTGGAGAATTTAGTAGAACAGCTTGATTTTGGAGGATTTGAGGATTTCTGACGTCTTCCGTAATGGACGTTCGGCATAATATTGCTGGGGATACTGGAAGCTGTCGGATTCAGAGTCCATGGAGGAGAGTAAAACATAGAAGGGTGCAACGTCGCCATTTGAGGCTGGAGTGGGTGGAACAATGATGGTGGGTGATGAAAAAACCGGGGTGGTAACTGCTGGGGTTGATGCAATGGATGTTGGGTGGAGTCGTCAGTTGAGAGTGGTGGAGCTGGTGTTGTTGTTTGATGTATCTGGTGTTCTAGTTCTCTAACTCTCTTGGAGAGGGCTTCAAATTCCAGAGTTTGGATGCGCTGTTTTAAATTTGATAGATCTTGCTCGAGGCTAGTATGGGCAAGGCAGGCAGCTGGAGATGTATTGACAGTAGGGTTTATTACTGTAGCAGTAGGCTTAACAGGAAAGCTGTGATCTTCTGATGGGTTTGGCACAATTGATTCTAGGGCACAGATTCGTTTCTTCATAAGGTTGTTGCTCCTTTCTAATTCAGTAGTCTTGGCCTCCATGTTGTATATATAAGCCTGAGCAGAGGCCAGATCTCTCTTAGTGTCCTCAAGGGCGGCATTACGTTTCTTCAGGTCATCTTCAGCTTTCTTCAGTTTTTGCTCTCTTGATCTAATTTAAAGAGGGAATTCTCAGAATTTTCAGGATTGGGTTTATTCTTTGATGGTGCTTCACGGGGAGGCGACACGCTCTTCGGAGTTGTCTCCTGTTGACGTACATGCACAGCTGCTATGTGATTACTTAAAATAGGTGGAGAGTTTATGGTTACAGCTGAGGAGTTAGCAGAGCAGGAGGATCCAGTATATTGGATACCCCTAGCTGTATTTGTGGGGCCAGCAGAATCCGTAGAGCATGAAGGACAGATGTATTCATCCTGGTCCAGAATAACAGAGTCTGAAAGTGTCACACAGTTCACATGGAAGGCTGAGAGGCAAGATCTGCACGATATACCAGGTCTGGAGCCTATGCTAAGTAGGCAATATTGGCAAGCAAGATCTTGACTAGATGGACTCAATTCTTCGTCTAGTAAGGCTCTAGCTACGTTGGTTATTTGGGTGGAAGTAGATGATGGGGGTTGCAAGCATGAGGTCATAATAGCGCGTTGAGCAGGTGTGGGTGATTGATCGTACCCGTCCTCTACATAGTTGCTTACATCTGGCATAATTAGAGTTGTTGGACTTGTACTCGTTTGGGACGGAGAACTGCTAAACGTATGATTCCTGGTGTTAACTTGAGGTTGGTTGGTGTTGCAGCCAGCCCTACTACATGTATTGATCTGTTTCAGGAGAGTTTGAGCGGCGATGGCAGGAGAAACGGTCAGGGCTGGAAAGTTACGGGAGGAAGCCGATATAGGAGGAATATGTTCCACGCAAGTGAATTCTGCATCCTTATTAGTTTCAAAGTTTTCTATTTCCTGGTCAGAAAGTTTTGCACATCGGTAATGGATCCAATGATGACCAGATTGACACCATACACCTCTGGACTTGCAGTTTTTCTTGCAGCCAGGACATTTGATGTTTTCTGGAGGAGCAGGGGTAGGCTTTTTCAGTTTGGTACGCACAGCCCTTTGTTGGGTTGCTGATTTTACACTGGTACTCGACGCTTGATTGCAGTGGCGAGTATTTTTATTCTTGTTAGAAGCATAATCATGCAGCTTTTCAGCAAAGAGTCTCTTGAGATGCTCATTCATAGCTTTAACATTGACCCTGGAGTTATTGAATCGAAATCTTCCAAAGATGTCTTGGATCATATTCAGGTCTGTGTTGATGAAGTGGTGTACGGCAGAACCATTTACCATTGCCGATGCATTGGTGTGATATAACGATAGCGTATATCCAGAATTATCTAGTAAGTCAATTTTGTAGTTGCTCTGTACTTCGGCGTCATTCGTATCGCGGAAGCTGTGTGTGGTGACAGTGCCTTTAGTAGATGGGTAATCATTGTAGTGATAGGACACGGCTGATTTGAAAATAAGATATATGGCAGCATTGAACTTGAAGTACACATTTTCACCTTTGATTTCCACCGAAACATCATTGAGTCTATGGGCTGCTTTCAATTGTCTTTCGAGAATTTTGGAGATGTTGAGGGTGTAATTTTTTTGAATTCGAATAGATGGCTGATGGCTATTCACCCGAGGGGGATTAAGATACGTGGTCGTCGCGATGGAATCTGGTAGTTGTGGATTGAGACGGGACAGAGCCATATTCACAGGTTATATTAGTTCAGTCTTGGATGGTAACAAATTATAGTTCATGCGTAGAGTCTTTTGTAGCTCTATGAAGCAAACAGCATAGATATTCATGCACAAGATAGCAAGTTCAGAGTTCAGCGGTTATAGTGTATTATGACGCAGCAAGGATGCAACATTAAGCAGGTATGGCACAGCAAGCATGCACTATTTAGTAAGCATGAAGTTTAGATGTGAAAGTGGATAGATCCTACCTTCCGCAGATGGAGTACTTGATTACCAAGGCTGAGTAGATCGGTCTGTACAGGTATTCAATGCTGCTGATCACAGGCATGTAACAATGCCACGGACCGGTGTTAAACTGTTCAGTTCATAGGCCAGTGCGTTTGTTTTGATTTGTGTTTGATCTCTCCCGCTGTGGTCGAGGGTCAATCTTTTTCCGATTCTCGTGTAGGTTGGCGGCTTCTCCTTCACACTTTAGGTTGTATTACAAAGTAAAAAAGACGTCCGTGCAGGTTGAAGGTTCCTTCCTCAGAATAATTGAGTGAGTGAGTGAATAGGGTTTAACGTCGCTTTAAGAATAATTGAATACTGATAAGAGGCCTTAGCAGTACTAGGCTACTTCTACATTGACATTAAAACATGGCAAGAATTGCCGGGTGCAGACAAAGTAAAAAAGACGTCCGTGCAGGTTGAAGGTTCCTTCCTCGGAATAATTGAAATTCCCTTCTCGTAAATAAAAACTGATAATTGTACAGAAAATAAGAACCTCAATAAGCTCTCTTAGACAAAAACGTTGAATGTCCGACATTTTCAGGGATGAGAGCCTATATTCAATATATATATCTGACGAGCGTAATTATTGATAATAGCCCCACTGACGATATCGCTTATCAGTGAAAGAGCAAATGCATTAATTTTTCTTTTCTTCAATGTTCTCAGTTGGCTTTCGAAGTAAATTAAATAGAATTCCATGAGTTTTCGGGATCAAGGTCGTGGGGTTGGAGTCACGTATGTGCCGAAGCTCTGTGCGCTGACGGAGGCCAATCCCCATAGACTTGCAGAGTCGAATCTCCGTGGACTGAGGTCCAGATTGTAATCACAAAAAATAACAGCTGAAAGGCTTTTAAATATTATTAGTCTCTCGGTGGTGCTAATCAAGATTATTTACCATTTCAATTTGCATATTAAAGAGGCTTGAAGTACAGTTTTGAGATTAGGTAAACAATAACATACTCGGATTATACCATCTTGTTGTAAAAGGACCGCATTATTCTCAAAGGCTGTATATATCGTTCTAATTTGCTCATTTGTGTTGTGGACTTACACACTCTCAGTATCCATGGCTGTCTTCGTACGTTATCCGGAATGGAGGGAGACCACCAAGAATGATCATACGTTTATTACTTACCTTAATTTGTAGGCGGTAAATGAATGCATACAATTAGTAAAAGAATTGCAGGAAATATAAACGCATAAAATTAGCTTTCGCTAGCTCATGCAGTAACACGATTTCGGAAATACTAAAATTGTAAATTGTAGTCGCAGCTCTTCGCATTTTCGGTGACTGGTATGTTTTCGGCCAACTTCCCTGATCCATCATATTCATGGAAGTCATTTGCTAACCGTAATTTATAAAAAGAACGAATTCGCCTGTAATATATATTACCGGTAGATTCTATTCGATATCCGTCGCAATCTTTTGCCGATTCCCATTGTAAATTTTAATAAACATACGTATGTAGCCTAAATTCGAGGATTACTTGAATTATGTGTACATAAAAGATTTAATCGTTCGGGAACGGAATCGGGGAAATAATACTTGCATTTAGAACATTCGAACGGCTGCACGTATCGGTGCGAACGAGTTCGGCGTTCGGGCTTGTGACACCCTCCCTTACCTTTAAAAAATACACGTGTGCAACATCAACATACTTACAGGTACTAATTTGACTTTTATTCGATATCAAAACGAAATAATTTAACATGTCATAGTCGTAAACGATTAGAACGTTATGTTAAAGGGAACGTAAACTCTGGTGAAACGTGCATGGCCAGTTAAAGCTTTTTCCTCATAGAATGCAAATCGTTTATCAGATATTTTTTTACAATTTTTTCAAAGCAGTACTAAACGTCTTAATTTCGTTACACTGGACGAACATAGAGGCCTCCATGTTTGAAGAATCGTGACGTCAGTGGACACTAGTTCTTCTGCCTCTGGAGGTAAAAACGCGTCAATTGGCATAGGTGCAGTATTCGAGACCGTAGCTTACAAACATGAACGAGGATGGTAGTGCGACGTGTCGGGATTACCTGGTACATTGTGACAGCCAAATGCAGAGCAGCCCGGCATCGTAGAATATCTGCTAGAATCAGGCTGTATTCTACATCAAAGCTAATCGATAACATTGTCTCTGTTAGTCGGGGAACGGAGGAGTGCATGAAAACGACCATATGCGCCCATGTTATCTCGACACAGAGAATGTCCGATGACGTAGGAGATTATCGGCACAACTGAATTTTATTCATTGGATAAAAATCCTGCCCAAAACAAACATGGCGGCGCCCCCAAGAAATTCCAAATCACGGTATTTTCTATGTTTGCGTCTGTCTCATTCATTGAAAAAAAATGAGAAAAATAATTTGTCACGATTTTTTTAATTTATCGGGACTCTTGTATAATTCCCGCGGTGTTTTACCGCAGAGTTTACGTTCCCTTTAAGTACGAAATGTTTATCTTGGAAGTCTTATACTGTTCAAAATTCGCCGTTAACCACTGTCCCGATTTACGTCAATTTGCCAGCTTACTTCGGTTAGCGTTCCAACAAAAATCACTGCTCGTTGAAAAGAAATTTTAAGACGGTGCAGCACAAGGGATGTTAATAAATGTCATGGGAAGTTAAAATTATTCGTGAGAACAGAGTGCTTCTTTTAAACTACGAATCGCGAAAAGTGTCCCGATTTACGACAAGTGACTGTATGGCTTTTAAGTGGTATACATGCATTTGGCTGCCATATTTTTTTAACGAGTATGGTGACCCCATATTTTTTTTTCATGGATCATCTTCTCCTAACCGGGTGAAAAAATCCTGAAATTTAAAAAAAAATTCAACCTCTAGAAATGAACGTCCTCTACTCCCTTAAAAGTTCATTGCAACGCACGCAAATCAAAACATGGCGTCTGCTAACACCGGCGGGTAAAACAAAAATTTACTCGGATCTTAGTACGGAATAATCTTTCTGGTTCAGCTATGATTTCGTCGCTAGGTTTTATCAAACAGACTGATAATTCATGAATATATATTAGGGCTTTCGAAAACAATATATCTGAATAGTCGTTGGCGACATATTCAACATCTGCTTCAAACATCACATCAAAGGGACGATCGGACTCTCCGACTTCGCTGCTAGAATTACGATTTTGTATTTCCCCAAATAGCCAAGGAATGTACCGCCGAACACAGAAGAGTTCCTATTTTCGTTTCGTGAATGCGTGATGAATTATCGACTTATATTTTCAAAAAAATACGCATTGGGTTTTGGGAAGCATGACTTCTCTAGGTGCGCGATCAATCGCGCGCCTTGAAATGAAATTAGGCGAGCGATGGTGCGCGCGAGCGATCGCGAGCCTCAAAAACGATTAGCTTTCTTGTGACGTCTTATGACTGCTCTTTAGTCGCCTGACGACCTCTCACAGGTAAACTATTTAACAAAATTATCAACAATCGCATATCTAACCACTTGGAAACCACACAACAAATTAGTGAAAACCAGGTAGGGTTTAAAAGAGGGCACCGATCTACTGATCACATATTTACTCTGCGGACCATTATAGATAAGTATATATCGAACAAAAACCTCTTTATGCATGTTTCATAGACCTAAGCAAGGCATTTGATTCAGTTGATCGAGAGATTTTATTCCAAAAACTATTAAATAAAGGTATTGGAGGGAAAATATTCAACATTTTGAATTCACTTTATAATAATATAACATACAGTATGAAGATGAATGACAACATATCTACACAGTTCCAAAGTCACCTGGGAGTCCGACAGGGATGCAGCCTTTCTCCCACACTATTTAATATATTCATCGATGATATAAAGGAAAGGTTGGATGATAGTTGCCTGCCCATTGACCTGAATTGTCATAAACTATCACACCTTCTGTTTGCTGATGATCTCTTACTACTTTCAGAATAGAATCCCAAGAGGGTTTACAAAATTGTCTTAATAAACTCCACCAATATTGCATAGATAACCACTTGAAGGTCAATTTAGAGAAGTCCAAAGTAGTAGTCTTCAAGAAAGGCCCAACGTTTTCAAATCAAAGGTGGTTTCTTGGTGACACTGAAGTTTCACAAGGTAATTGTTACCAGTACTTAGGTGTTGTTTTCTCCAGAACTGGACATTTTAGATTGAATGCTGAACATTTGAGTAGTAAGGGAATGCGTGCCTCATATTCCCTGCTGAATAATATTTCTGGGAAAAACGTTCCATTAAATATTAGCTGCCATTTATTTGAATCTCTGATCAAGCCCATACTACTTTATGGGTCTGAAGTCTGGGGAGCAGACCTTTTGCTGTTTAAAAACCCCGATACGATTTTGGTAGAGAAAACACAACTAGGATTTTACAAACCGTGAAACGTCTTCTTCAAGTTCACAAATCTACCCACAACTGGGGAGTACGGGGCGAATTGGGTGTATACCCCTTAATCTATGATATCGTAATTCGTTCGGTAAAATTTTACACTTATGTCCAAGGTTCCCCTGATAGATTGACCTATCATGCTCTACAAGAGCAAAAAGTATTATGTGCTAAGAGAATCGGTTGGCTCTATAAACTTAAAGATTTTCTTGGCAATGAACTTGATGTTGATATTGACAACACACAGTGCCACGAATTACAAAAGTCCCTCGATACACTATTTCAGGGTCGGTTTAAAGCTTCTCTTCAGGATCCAATAGCAGATACAGGGTCAAATAACAAGATGAGAACATATCGGTTGTTCAAAGAAAACATCAAATTTGAACCATATCTAATAATGTGTAAAAATACAGAATCTAGAAGATTTTTCACAAAACTCCGACTAAGTAACCATAAGCTTAAAATCGAGACCGGACGGCATGTTAAACCACCAATACCGGTTGAACAACGTCTGTGTGACCGGTGTAATTTAATAGAGGACGAAATGCACTTTGTGTTGTCTTGCTCAATTCATGATGCACAGCGAGATATCTTGTTTACCAAGGTCACGGCCACTTACCCTGGCTTTGATGAATTATCAGATAAAGATAAATTTATCTTTATCATGTCGTTGGTAGATATACCTTTAACTAACATAATATGTAATACAGTATACAAATGGTACATGAGGGTAAATCCAAGTTAAACTGTATAGACCGGAACCCGCCATAACTGCCCTTGATGTCTTATCATGCAGTATGTATATATATCAATGTGTCTGTTCTGTATTGATTTGATTTTATTATTCTGTTATGTACTCTACCCTACTGGGGTGTTCGTACAATAAAGTTGAATCTTGAATCTTGAATCTTGAATCCCATATCTCACCGATTATTATCCCACCGAGGCCCGCCCTCTGTACATGTTGTTGAGAAATATATGCAGGTTTACTGTCTTGGCGAGAAATTTAACGCACGACGTCGTGCATTACAGGTTAGGTTAGGTTGTATTTTTGCATGTATAATGTTTAACCCATGTTCAGGCGTTTTACTCCCTCAGACGCCCTCAATAGCTAATCCATTAAAATCGGGTGAGCTACTTGTTTGAGCTGATCTTTCAACACAGCTCACGAGCTAACGTATCTAATTCCACTTAAGCCGGTGATAGGGGCCGTATGGTAACTTCATATAGTTTCCAAAAGAACAGCTGCAATAAAAGCGCGGCTGAGATCCAAATGCTACGTCGTGGCATCAGTACACAATTAATTCTGTTACTTGTTATGTATTAGCGTTAAAAATCGACAAAAATCCAGAAAAATCACAATGCATAAATCCACCTGGCATGTCAATATCTACCTTGTGGGACATTATCAGTGGAAGTCTTGACAGATGTTGACCATGGAAATTTCAACTTGCCGCCATTTGCAGCTGAGTGGTGTTACCGAATGTCATTCAGCTTGTAAACAGAGAGCCTTTTCACCTCCACTCTTCATGTGTCCTTCCACCAGGCTTTGCCCCAATGTTGCCAAATCAACACCAGGAAGTACAGTTTGAAGCCTCATCTGCACTTTGAAATATCAAATTTATCAGAAATGCTGAATAATCCCACCTAATAAAATCCACAAAGATCTGCTCTCAAATTTCTACACAAAGTTGATCGTGGGCACCGACCCGGAAGAGATTAATTGTGTACTGATGCCTCGTAGAATAGGTTAGGGCGATCTCGCTCTCTAAAATGGAGGTAAAAAAGGTCGTTTTTACTCCATAAGTTTTGATTTCTTCTTAACCAATGCATCAAAATTTCAGGAGCATTGATTTATCCATTATTCCATGTCATAAAATTAATTTGCCATTTGAAGAACCAGCCAATGTTGTTTAAACAGCGCGAAGGGTGTTTGGCCTATTAATATGCAAATTAGAGATGACAATTTACTTTTTTTACCACCATTTAATGTGGATAGATGTGTCTGTATGCGCTTCAAGGGGATTTGAGTTCATTATGTGAACTGATTTATTGAGCGAAAACGACACTTTTTACCTCCATTTTAGAGAGCGGGATTCCCCTAACCTGTAGAATCCTCCGTATTCTACTGTCTGAAGGTACCGGGGAAGGCTTTACTATGAAGTCATATGGTTGTTTTTTTAGTCGTCAGACGTTGCCAATTTTCCCCACCTCTTAAATATCTGATCGATGTAATGATATACCTTTTCAGGTGCAGCAGATGTGGCACACAATTATCCCCACCCAAGATGTTACAAGTTCCCAGGACGAGTAAGCAAGCCAGGATATGGGATTTGTATGCTGCGGGAAAAAGCAGGTGAGAAAAGTACTTGCACATGCATCAGTTTAATGAAAATGATAAACAGACGCTGAACGGCCCAGTGGTATCATTTTAATGAAACAAATGATGTTAATTATTGTATTAAACGTTTGAGTGTTTTTTTTTTAATACCTCTTCACCTCACCTGTAATCAGATATTAAATTCAGTCAAAGTGACAAGCAGGTAGTGTAAAAAAGTGAGCCAGAAGACACACGTTCAGTTTCTGGTTCAGGAGTGGGAGAAGGAGTTGGGGGGGGGGGGGGCTTTTAAAACCGGTTCGCGGATCATGATCAGGTTGCAAAGGCGAGAACTTCGACTAAAGAGAATCTGTATGCGACCGCCATATTTATTGACGTGACTATAAAATGTCCAGTTTCGTCATCCTTGTCTAATCACATGACTATTTGTGAAAAATGACATTCTATGTTTGATCACGTGGCATTTCAGTAATAGAGACAAGGGTTTGATTCCATTTCACGCGTCATACCATTGCGGATGTATAGTATGCATCCATGTATTTACAAAAACGCTAATTTAGGGATGAAGATAAGAGAGGATAACTCGATCTTAATATATGGAGACAACACGCAGGCGCGAATGAGATACATCATCCGGGCTATATACCATCCCTTATAGAGATATATCGCTTATCTTAAGACGAAGACAATTAATTGAGTATCATTGTGACATCACGATGACGTTATAAAAATAAAAGTAACGTTATAAAATTCAAATATCGAAAAATAAATGTAAGAGTCAAATTCTATCCCTTCCGCTATTTACATAGGAAGGAGAAGCGACTCCAATGATAGTAATATAAGAGATATGTTGCACAACATAAGAGAAACGACTGCAAACTCCTGGTATAATATAATACATGCTTTAGTAATGAAATTTACATGTCCTCATTCAACACAAAATACAATAACATACTTCTTTCATATGAAACGATTATGTGTACGATTCTATCGAATGTTCTTAATTTACTTATATTTATTGCCAGCATAATTTTCTCCGCCAGGCCAGTTTCTTAATCTTCGTCTTGTGTTTTGTATTTACCAGTTAACAGCCTGTCGAATAAATATGTCTGCATCCTGCCTGCTTAAGAGCTTTCTCGTTATATCTATCGTATAAAGTTTGGAATCGCCGCATTGTTTTCAAAATGTTATGGATAAATCATTTTGTAGAGTATGCCGTTTCACAACTTGAACAAAATGAACATTTCATAAAGTCTTAGTGGGGGCCCCCGGTGACCGAGTGGTCTAAGGCGCTTCGCTGGTGACGGCTAGCCTCACACCGCTGAACCGGCATGGGTTCGAGCCCAGCTAGTCCATGTGTGAAAGTTTGTCAGTTACTTGCCGAAGGGCGGTGGTTCTCTCCGGGTACTCCGGCTTCCTCCACCAACCAAACGGACTGTCACCATATGAGTGAAACAAACTTGAGTGTGACATTAAGCCAAATTTCCTCCCTCATAAAGTCTAAACATCGCTGGAATACAATACTCCGTAGCCATTTTAACCGATTCGTCTTCATCACTGTGAAACCCGCTGATCGCGTATTGACCCCTTTGAAAGGAAGGACCGCGCTGAGCGCGTATTGCCCCCTTTGAAAGGAAGGACCGCTGACCGCGTATTGGCCCCTTTGAAAGGAAGGAACGCTGACCGCGTACTGACCCCCAAAGTGCACTTAAAAGGGGGTCATATGCCCTTTCTATATTCTTATCCCAGCTTAAATTTTTTTAGTGAAATTCTGCATGCGGAGACATTTAATAACAATGCATTCATTTTAGGAAAGAAAGTCATTTTTATGGTAAAGGCCTCATTATCAGCTGCCTAACAATAATGTATGAACAGCTTTATTTCCCTTCAAGTAAATAACATTAAGTCATAACCAAACTAAATTTTGGAAATATACCTACTCTAGAAGTTTAATTCATGTTCAATAAAATCACCTTAAAATTTTGGAATCACACATATTTTTCTCGTTAGAAAATTAATTAACAAAGGAGATGGTGCGATAAGGTGGCATTTTGGCCTATACGTTTCGCGGTTGAAATCGAACAATAAAATGTCCTAAAGATAACTGTTTTTATCGGAACGGCAAGAGATAATTTATCTACACAATATGTGAAAGTTCTAGCTGGATAAATTTGCGTTATTATAGTTATGACATGAAATTGAAATCTGCAGCATGTGTTATTTCATCATGAATGTGTCTAAATCGACTCATTTAAACACACATTTAGATATGGAGGTGACCCTTGGACCAAACAGATTTTTTACATCAGTGAAGATATGTCACCGCACATGACCAGGTTAAATAGCGCTTTGGTCCAAGAGGTCTTTCGTGTCTGAATGACGCTATACTTTTATCCTAACGCAACCGAGCTAGAACTTTCACATATACTGTGTACATTTATTTTCTCTTGCCCTTACATCAGATAAACAATTATTTTTATGACATTTTAAAAAAAAAATCGATTTCAACCGCACCACGTACAGGCCAAATTGCGGCTTTATCGTACCGTCTCCTTTGTAGGATAATACGGAGTGTCGAGATTAAAAACCAGCATGTTCTGTTTATAAGTAAATATATTGCAAAATAAAGATATCTAATTATCTTGGATTCCAAAGATGACATCACAGACCTCATTTTCATGTGATAATTTCTGTGCATTTTTCTTTGACTGGAATCTTCGACTGGTAATTGACATATCTCAGGGATAATATTGTGACCAAACTTTGGGTATAGAAGAAAAACGTGTTGATTTGGAGGTCGAGCCCAGGGTCACCGAAATCTCAGACAAGAATATGTCATTTCGCACCAAATTATGCATCTATTTGCAAGTCTGTACTATAATTCGTTGATAGTAAATCTGGCCAATGTGCGAGCGTATGCTGAAGCCTCATTTTGTGCATAATATTTAATATTATGCAATACTGTTGGGTAGATCATTCTAAACCTCTTATACCAAATGCCAGAAAAAACGGACACCCCCCCTCGAGGGCCTCCATCAACTCCGACGTCCTTGACCGCTCCAAGTTCCACCAAAAACTTAAGACCTCAGTTTGATTTCTAGCACGATCAAACCCACACGTGAATTTACTGTGCTCCTCTACTAAGGAGATTCATATACATTCAATGGATTTACTCGTGCTCTCAAGCCTCCCGTATTGATCCGTGAGTTTTTACATTTATGTACTTTCTCATTATACCGAATTCCTTTCCGCATTTCATTGTATATTTTTTTAAAATATGTACAGTAGAAATCCTCAGTGTATTGGGATCGCTCAGATATGGCGCTCGCCATTCTGTAAACAGCATATCGGGTCTATGCTTTCACTATGGGATTATTCTGCTCTGCTTCGAGTATAATATATACGTTGTTTTATTGTAAATCGTATACCATTGTGATAAATATGTTAAATGTCTGGCACGACAAGGCTGGCACGACAAACTATGGCACGGAATTGGCTTTTACGGTCATAGGTTACGTTGCGCGTTACTGATCTGGTAAGGGACTCTTGTTGACATGTTACTAGGCAGCCATTTTGACCGGCAGCACACCTCTCTGGAGGTAGTGCGTTGGAGTCCTTCGCTGGAGAAGTTACGTAACCTCTTTGTTACTGTTAATTCTTTGTGCGAATTTTTATAGGTAGTTGGATATACCTTGGCAAGACAATGCATGTACATGTAGACAGCTATTCTAATAGCTTGAGCTCTGTACTGATATTCGCACTTTGGGTTTACGTTTCAAAGAACGGTGTATATGTCACAACAATAGCACATTGGTGTCTGTATATTAGTAGAACGATGCGAAGTATTTTTTGGCATGTTATGGAAATAAAATACTGTCTAGAATGTTTCACGTTTCAAACATTCTTTCGCTCCAAATCTATTTACAGTTTGATGTATATATGGTGTACCGTAATTATCAACTATACGCTTGAACATGTATAGTAGTTCAACATGTGGTACTGCAAAGGTATTACAGTACAAGTGAGGCTATACTGATACCTATACAGTGAATCACTATTCATTGTTTGCGCATTACGTTGTTGTACGCTTGATTTTTTACGAATGGACAGTTACGATGGGGTCCATCTCTTGTTATAATACCAAGAGACTTTCTTTGATTGAGCTCGTTTCTGTACACATAGTGGCATCTATGGTGTTGTAGCGGTATTATTATACATGAGGTCCGTAGTACACTATGAGAGGACTACACCTGTGCGGGATCGTTCTATAAGCCCAGAGCTGGTACTTTGAGAAGTTATATGCTCTGTACGATATGATTATTGGCACTAATTTAATCATATCTATATTTTTCAGAATTATGTCTGACTCGGATAAATCTGGAAAAGCGTCCACATCCGGTTGCTCAAAATGCCATTGATGGTCGGTTAAGGGTAGCATTGGGCATGACTGCTCGAAATGTTCGCAATGCACGGAAGGGAATAGGTGCGAGGTGTGGTCTGCCTGGCCTGAGGACGTCTTTCAGCACTGGCTGTTTGTGCGTTACCAGTCCATGGCGGTACAACCAACCGTGAACCCGGGTACCTCCGGTTCGGGTCTTCCTGTGGTATCCCAACCCGTAGGAAGGTTTATACCCGAAGCGGAGCTGGATGCACGTTTTGCGGAGCTTTATCGTGCTTTGGGCCTGTCCCAGAGCGTGACGGCTGCCAGCGAAACAGGCACACCGGTGTTCGTGGTTCCTCGTATAGGGAGCGCCACGTTGGGAAAGCCCCCTGTTAATTCTTCGACCAAGAAACGCAGGGCGCGCAAGTCGAAGGTGCGAGCCAAGACTTTGCGTGGCCCGTCTGAGACTCTTGTAGTCCTATCCAAGCCATCAAGTGCTCATACGACTCTAGTCGCTAGTGAGACACCGTACGACCCCTCTCGGGGTCCGACGAGAGATGGTATGGACAGGGAAAAAACTGTGCTCGACGGGATCCACCAGCCTAGCCGAGATGGAGGTCGAGCAATCTCCAGCCGACACGTGATCATGACTCCGTTCAACCGGGAACATCCGGCCTCGGCCGTGACGGTTACCCGTTGAACGGGGATCATATCCAATCCTCTTGGTCACGTCCCACGGGTGACCTAGGGTCTTCATCCGGCTCCGTCATCGGCTCTGTTGATGATCGGTTGCTTACGGATATGACGGTCGGTTCAACGTCCGGATACGTTGTGATGTGATGATTTTAATCAACGTCACAAAACATTGTTGCAGAAACTTATACAACAGGGCTATTCCACCCGCCTCCACTCAAAGTTTCTCAAATTTGGCGATACATATCGCATGCTGATAGCAAAACACGAACGTAGCGTGCAAGATCTATGGGGCTACGTTTCGTAACATGTGTCTAATACCGCTTAACCTGGGGCTAGGGGCCGCATGAGCCCATGTACTTCAAGATCCTCATGGTACTCATATGAACAGTCACAATCAAAGCGTGACTGAGGTACATCATTTTTAGATGACGACTCTATAACGAATATTATGGATTAAGAATACTGATCAGCGATACGGATTTGATATTTTGGAACATCATGATGTCTTGCCGGCATCATTGAAAACTGTTGACCGCTTCTCTCTTGCAGGAAACAAGCCTATGTTTATGTATACTTTTGTCTTTTTGAATTTGGTGCTAATACTGTTATATGGAAATGGAATAGGTCTTTGGATTATGGACGCGGATATTCTCTAATGGACGACGGCTGGATTATGAATGACGGACTAGACGCTTGTAATCCGTCCCTCACGTTGACTTGAACCAGGAGCAAGTGGGTACCATCGATGATACCATCGATGCGGCTCTTCTGTGGGCTGCCATTCAACAGAAGATGCCGGGAGGCTGTCAACTCCGTACGCTCCATATGTCTTCTTGGACTAGGTCGTTAGCGTATGCTGCTGAAGTGTGCGGTGCCCACGAACACTAAGCAGCAAGAACCCGTTAAGCGATCGCTATACCCTCGTTAGGGCTAGATCCATTCGTGGATCAAGCTTTCGATGCGCTTTCGGAGGGAAAGGGTAAGCGTTCCCTGCGTACGGCTCCACCCGGGTTCACTGAGCTCTTCAGAGGCTCCCCGTCCGAAGTCAAGCGGACGGAATCCGCTTCGAAGGTTGAACGGCAGTCCGCCTTTTTCCTGACCGGCAGACAACATCGGGAGGATCTCCATCCAACGATACGTTGCGTCGGTCGGTTGAGGAAGAGCTCAAGGTGGCAGAGTGTTCGGCCCGCGCCGGGTTACGCACCTTTAGCCACCTTCTGCACATGACACACGCATCGCACGTAGCTGCCCTGCAGCGTACGGCTGACGACGCGGTGTCCCGGTTGCACTCCATGGATGCGGAAGCGATTCCGAAACCCGTGGTGATCCCGCCTGGCGACGGAGAACCGCTATCGGTTCCTCAGGCACCCCCAGAGTTCTACCACTGTATGCAGTTGGCTACTGCAACGGGGTTGGACCTTCTGACGAGGGCGATAGCCAGAGTGCAGATTGCCCGACGGAGACTCTTCCTGGCTGAGTCTCGATTGGTCTCGAGAGACCATTCGCAGAACCTCATCAACTTACCTCTCGGTAATGAAGAGCTGTTCTCCGACGGACTCGAAGCTTACGCTGCTGAGGATCATATTGACTCTCAGTAGCTTGAATCCATGGTCAAACAACACCAGACCCTTGCTAAGGGCAAACGCAAAGCCAGCGTTTCCAAGCCCGCTGATTCTTTCTCCGGCTCTTCGAAGCCCAAGAAAGCCAGAAGAGGCTACCGTGGCAAGGGGAAGGGTAAGAAAGGGTCTAACAACACTTCTAAGCCCGCTGGTAAGGGTGGGAAGCGCACCTGATATGTCAGTGTGCGCTCCCTCACTGCCCAGGACACCAACCTCAAGCTCAGCACTAGTTTGGGGGGGGGCCCACCGGACCCGGCACTTCTGTGTCGGTGCCCGGAACTACCGGTCGGAGGCCGTCTAGCGCACTTCACCTCTTGATGGAATCGATACAGTGCAGACGGCCTGGTAAGGCAGATTGTCGCGGAAGGTTATCGAATGGAATGGAGCGCTACAAACCGTTAACCTCCGCTGACGGGGACCCCACTGGTGGCCCATTATCCTGGTGTCCTTCTGGAAACAGAGCACAGGTCATTTGAACCAACCAATCCCGATAGACTCGAATCTATTATCAGTCCTCGGCTGGTGGCGGAACCGGGACAACCTCATCACGGGGGCCCCGTTGCATCCGCCGGAATGGAGTCCTACTTACGGACGCCTCCATGGACGGCTGGGGAGCACATCTGCACGCGAACCTGGCACAAGGAATGTGGACCGCGCAGGAAAAGACTTGGCATATCAATCTCTTGGAGATGAGAGCAGTCATCCTAGCGTTGAAGCGGTTTCTCCCGCTCATGCGAGAGAAAGTTGTTCTGGTAAGGTCGGACGGCTCAACAGTGGTCACATACATAAACAAGCAGGGAGGGACCAGATCCCCCAGCTATGTTTTATGATCTGGAAGCTATTCCAGTGGTGCATCACGCATCAGGTGACTCTGCGAGCAGCGCATATTCCGGGGATACGGAACGTGCTTGCGGACTCTCAATCTCGTCAACAGAGGGTTCGTCCGACCGAATGGCAGCTGAACTACAGACAAGTCTTCTTTCCGTGGTCGACTCCTCATGTAGACCTATTTGCCACGAAGGACAACACAAAGCTCCCAGTATATGTGAGCCTGTTTCCGGATCCATCGGCGCACGCCGTGGATGCACTAGCGGTTCCGTGATCAGGAATGTACGCTTACGCGTATCCTCCGACCATACTAATTCCGATGGTTCTCAAAAAGATCGAGAGCGAGAATTGCAGAGTCATTATAATCGCGCCTTTCTGGCCGACACGATAGTGGTTCACGAGTCTCCTCAATCTTGTCGTAGACTGCCCACGCATTCTGCCGGATCGTTCAGATCTCCTCGACGAGTTCACGACAATCCAGTAATGTTCAAATTGACTGCATGGAATCTGTCATCGAATCTCGACGTCAGGAGGGCTTTTCTCAACAAGCTGCCAATCTCATGGCACAATGTAGAAGGCCCCCCACCAGACGGGTTTATAACTCTAAACTCAGTCTGTTCTCGGAGTGGTGCGAGAGAAACTATAAGAATCCCTGTCAAACAACTCCGGGAGAAGTAGCAGATTTCTTCGTATTCTTATAGGGACTACAACCAGTAACAATAGCTGGTTACCGGTCAGCCATAGCGACAATCCACCCTGGTTTTCGAGACGGGTCTAAGGTTACACGGAGCAAACCATTAGACGACTGATCAAAGGCATGTTCCACCCACGATCTCGGGTGAAGAAAATGCCTCCTCTCGAATTGGTCCTAAATGCACTTACGAGACCACATTTCGAGCCCATGGGCCAGGCCAGCCTTAAGAGCTTGACACTTAAGACTGTATTTCTAGTCGCTGTGGCGTCCGCTCGATGGAGATCTGAGATCCATGCTCTCTCCGCTGAGAAAGATAGCCTACATTTTACGGGCGAAGATCTGCTACTTCAGCCGCGGGCTGACTTTGTGACGAAAATAGACTATCAAACATGGCGCAAAACCCTTGGTTTTAGCTGACCTAGTTAAGTTCTCTCCTGACGATAAATTCTTATGCCTGGTGCATGCTATGAAGTATTAGATCGAAGCTACCAAACACCTCCGAACTAAAGACAATCATTTGTGGATTACCCATCCGATCAATAACCACAAACCGGCTTCCAAAGACACCATCGCTCGATGGATTGTTGAAACCATTCAGATGGTCTATGCAGCTGCCCAGACTAAAGAGTTCGTTTTCGCCAAAGCCCATGAGACCAGAGCGGTAGCCACTTCGGAAGTGTTAGTTAAGGGAGCTTCACTTACTGACATCATGGACGTTGCTCAGTGAAGATCTGAGGCTACTTTTATCAAGTATTATCTCGTGGACCCTTCTACGTCGACAGCTAGCATTGAAATGGATACTCTCAGTAAAAGACTGAGCAATGCCGCGCATGCTATTCCGGTACCTTCCGTTAGAAAGCGCGTTTCGAGCACTCATGTCCAAAGGGACTCGCCCGACGCCGATGCACCCTCGGGAAACAGGCCTCGGTCGGAGTCAAGCATTAAGTGAGTATATCAAATTCATCACAGATAATGTTTACCCTTTGTCATTTGGCTCGTATTATTAGGGTTTTCCCCTAGCAGGTGTATCAAAAGAAAGGGTGGTTCCCCCTCGAGTTATCAGGTAACAGAGAGGCCTGGGTTACATATCAGTGACGGCTTTTTCGCTCTCAAATTGATACAGGTATCTACCTTTTGTCTTTGGTTAGCCTACCCGCCAGGGTTCCCACACATTCTAGGGTTACCCAACAGAATTGCATGATATTAAATATTATGCACAAGGTAGGTGTAAGGTGTCTTGATATAAAATGAAAGGATTTTTGTAACCCCCCCCCCCATTTTATGAAAGACCCTTATACTTACCTTGCGATCCCGCCTCCCACCACACTGTTAATCAAAGACTGGGGGAGGTACATAAATGTTCTTGCTTTTAAATGCTATGTTATTATAGAATCAAACTGAGGTCTTAAGTTTTTGGCGGGAACTTGGAGCGGTCAAGGACGCCGGAGTTGATGGAGGCCCCGGAGGGGGGTGTCCGTTTTTTCTGGCATTTGGTATAAGAGGTTTAGAATCTACCCAACAGTATTGCATAATATAAATATTATGCACAAGGTAAGTTTAAGGGTCTTTCATAAAATGGGGGGGTTAAAAAAACCCTTTCAATTAATACCAAACATGGTACCAAACAGATATAGACATAGGTTATGATGGAAACAACCAATCCAAGTCGTCATAAAATGCCTTTGAATAGTGAGATTATATGCTTCTATTCTTAGATCACTTATATCCGCGAATACGAGGGGATGATGTACAGGCAGTGATTGCGATGGAGCGGTGGAAAAATCGACTCCAGGGAAACAGAACATCTCGACCAAGAAAACCCAATGGAAACCGACCGAGGAGACCCAATGGAAACCGACCAAGGAGACCCAATGGAAACCGACCAAGGAGACCCAAAGGAAACAGACCATACTGACCAAGGGGAACCATTGAAAAAAGACCAAGGAGACCCAAAGGAAACAGACCATACCGACCAAGGAGACCCAGTGGAAACACACCATACCCAGCGTTTTCACACCAGTAGAGAAGGAACTGCGAGCAGTCTGCCAAAATGACATAAAACATTAGGTAGCAATAAGCAATATAAGAAATTCAAATATCTGTACTAACAACAATACATCTTCCAGAAAATTAAATTTTACTGCAATTCTTCGTCGTTTTTTTATGTTTATAATCTACATTTTACCGATTCCGATAAGAAATGAATAAGCCATTCAGAAAACTCAATCCGTCGCCCGTGACGTACCGTTACAGTATTATTACGTTCCGTGCTCTGCTCGTCACAATGTGGGACGAATCCTTGAGTGGCTTGTTTTCAGTTCACCTACCCCGTAGTAATTTTCATCATCGCATGTGTCACGTGCCTCAATTTGACAGTAAAACAAGAAAGCTGAAATTTGGCATCGGGACATAGTTTGGCATTAGAGAGTTTGCTATATTTATGTAAAACACAGGGGCGTGATGCCGTTGTTAACTGGTTAATTAGGGTGGTAGAGGAAGTTGTTTTTCTTTACTCCCTGTAATTTCCTTCTCTCTCCCCAGATCAACCAATTCACAACGGTAACGAGTCCCTGTGATGAAAAACAGGCTATGTAAATTGAAGAGACACTGGCTTTCTGACAACAAAAACCCGGATATTCGCAGGAAATTGCACGTTGACGGACCTCCAAGGTTAATGTACATGGTGCGATTCAAGTCGCACTCTGATGGCACTCGACGTCGTGATGCTGGAAGGAGCATGATATCGAGGTCAGGCCAAATACGCGATAACCTAACACAGTGTGTCGTCATACATCAAAGCTGTTAGCAGCAAACACTAATTCGTGCTCCAAATCCAGCTTGGAAAACTCGGGTCGGCACAAAATGACCGTGCGTTCGCAGTAGGCATTAAAATGACGACACCAGAAGTATCTGTTTGACTTTGTGGTCATGCTTCATGTTTAGAATGGCCACTGCCTTGGTCATGGTGCCCAAGGCCAAAAGTTGATGTTCATTTCTTCAGAGAGTTGATTCAGTTTTCATTAACCCTGTCTGGCCTGGGCATAAATAATATACTTTCAAGGCCTTTTAGGCAAAGAAAATGTGAAGAAATGGACCGAAAATATGAAAAACACGACTTTCGCGGATACCACATGGCCGCCATTTTGAATTTACCCATGATCCTCTACCCGGGGGTATATGAAAATAGACTCAAACTGACCCCAATAAGATAAGCTTAAAAGTCACCAAGTTTCAGCCTCCTCGGATTTGTCGTTTCGGAGCAGCAGAGAAAAGTTCACTAGGGGGGGCACTTTCCCCCCCCCCAGGCCAGGTAGGGTTAATATTTCCATATTGAAGTTGAGACAGTGTGCCGGAAGTGAATGGCAGAATTCTTTGGACTGTTAGAAAAACTGCGAAGATAATATTCATAATTTTAGCTAAGCATGTATTCATCCCTCGTAACAATGGTCACTTTTGTTCATCATAGTAATTAGCATATACAAATTAATCTCTATAGAGAGGAAAAATATATATTTATATGCTTTGTTCAACATTCTGCTTCATAAATCCAATATCCGAAGTATTAGTCATAGCCGTAATTGGGGAAAACAGTGAAAATACTACACCATTTCAGCTTCAAACATGGCCTCCGTCTGACAGAATCTGGTCACAATTTCAGACGACCTTGACTCTTCCGTAAATTCAATGAGGACAGTTTATCATACTTGATTTGCGAAGAACTTAATTGTGCTTCAGTTTATTTACATTTAAATATTTTATTTTAAAATAACCTGCTATGCCTATTTGCAGGCAGCATGTACATTTCGTCATCTCACCTTTACGAATCATTTTCGTCAGTCCATTTTCAGTTGATTTCACTGATCCGCGCAGCGTTGCTCGACTTGCCTGCGGGGGTAGTCATTTCAAATGTGGTTGACGACATATAGCAGATCGCTCAAGGAGATAATGCTTTATAAAAGTTTGCTCAGATCTCCATTGATCAACGTCCACAATTTCACTAAAGTGTAGCCCCATCAAATAACGCTTCGGAAAACAATTTCCCTCGTCCGTGCTGCAGTATATTCCATCTAAATTGTCTCGACAATCCATCTGTTTGTGGTGACTAGGATGCCATTTTATGGTTATTGATATGAGTAATCCACAAATGATCGTCAGAAGTACGAAGATGCTTTGTTGCATCGATATAGAACGTTACTGCTCGCACAGGACATAAATATTTATCGTCAAGAGAAAATTTACCAAGATCAGCCAAAACTAGCGGTTTCGCAGCATGCTTCCTCCGTAAATACCAGGCGGTCATTCTCGGCGGAAAGTGCATTCATTTCATACCTTCGCCGAAACGGACACCACAAGGAGAACAAAGACAAGTGTCAATATCTTAAGACTGGTCTATTACAAGCGTCTAGTCCGTCATTCATAATCCAGCCGTCGTCCATTAGAGAATATCTGCGTCCATAATCCAAAGACCTATTCCATATTCCATATAACAGTATTAGCACCAAATTCAATCATAGTATACATAAACATAGGCTTGTTTCCTGCAAGAGAGAAGCCCATGGGTTCGAAAGGTGGTCTCGAAAGTGCATTAAGGACCACTTCAAGATTCCACCTTATCGTTTCTCTTGCACCACTTCGAGAAGTTTAGCCCTAATAACCCGACCGATGGAGGGCCTTCTATATTGCTACATGTATGAGGCTGATTATTGAGAAAAGCCCTCTGATTTCGGGATTCGATGACGGAAGCCATCGAAACATTGCTGGGTTGCTGTGAACCCGACGTCCCTGGGACGGTGTGAACCGTTCTCCAGCATACAATGCGCCCTAGATACCAGAAATAACAAAACACATCATTGCGGGCGTCTTGCGTCATGAGAATATGGTTCAATGGGTTCCTTTTTCACAACAGGCCGAGACAACTTTCTCTTTGCTGCCTCTAACACGTTCTTAACTGAAGTATTGTCTGTAGGTGACGACACACCCAGCATATTATGTACATAACGAATACTATAGAACGCCGAATTAACGGTACTAAAACACTCGGATCGTTGACATACTACAGTCAAATACAAAGCGCAATGTAACGGTGAAACCGGCAAATCAAGGGAAATACCGTTATCTCCCGCCCATTTTTTCCAGGCCGCAAAACCGTTTAGATACTTCTTGCTCGTAGATTCCGCCCGAGCCTCAATTAACAAACTGGCCAAACTATCAACAGTATCACGAAGATGGGCTGGTAATTCCTTGATTTGCTCTCCAATAACCCCGTTCAGCATATCTACAAAACACCAGAAGAAAATCATGAAAACTCAATGTTGAGTGCTAACACGTTGAAATAGAGATCATGGACACCAAACAATCCCCCTGAAATTCGACTAGGCACATACGCCTCTTTTGCTCGGGGTAAATAATGATATTCCTTAACTTCCGGAATAAATTTTGATCCCTGGCACAGGAGTGGCCAAAAACTTGCCGAATACCATTGAGGCACCACAAGAGTACCCACTGCTTTACAGTAGCTCATATGTTTCAAAACTCTACTTATCAAATAAACAGGTGGCACTATCCAATTCCTCTCATTTCCCCAGTCAACCGTGAAAGCATCTACACTCTCACATCCAGGGTTCCAATATCTTGAACAGAATCTCAGGGTCTTGCAGTTATAATAGCTAGCAAACCTATCCACTGTATGCGGTCCCCAAAGCTCATCGAAATACTCAAAAACGTACAACGCAACACCCCAATCGTCATGATCTACAATTTTGCTCAAATAATGAGCTTTTTCGTTATCAGATCGTGGAATCCACTGCATCTCTAGACATATCTGCTTAGATATACATATATCAAAAATAGACATAGCAATCTGCTGTAACTCAGGCTTCATACTGCCCTTTTCCACAATAGATGTTACATTCATGTTATCTGAAAACCATTTAACTCGTTGAGATTTCAACAAACAAACAAAACTGTCTAGAATCAACGCCACAGCTTTCAACTCGCGCCAAGTCGAACTGCGCTCAGCTTCGGTCGCATTCCACTGTCCATGTGAAAACGCCCCATCAACCTCCACACAATAGCCCCCCAAATCCCGTCGCACTGGCGTCTGAATATACTATCCTAGAAGTAGAAGTACATGCAACAATAGGCTTTGACATATTGACACGAATATTCTGACGCCAGAACTCTAATTGTTTCATACTGGCTAAAGACATTGGAATTTTACTATTCCAGCTGGCCGCCATAGCTATGTCTATACTCAAAGCTTTTGTCATAAGCTGACAGACTGAACCCATGACTAACTTCATTGATATAATCTGTCCTACCACGGAGGCAACTTCGCGTACATTTTTTGGCTGAAATTTGTTATATAATAATTTTACAAGACTGTTTTCAGCTTTGACTATCTTCCTTTCGGGAATCGTCAGAATCATAACTCTGGTGTCTATACCTAGACCTAACCACTCGGTTACTTGTAACGGCGACCAGGTTGATTTCTCAACTTTAGGTACGAAACCAGATAAAATAAGGTCAGTTTTTACAGATCTAGACCATTTTGCCGCCTCAAACTCTGTCTCGCCAACAATCAAACCATCGTCAATGAACAGAAGAATTTTAATACATTCTTTTCGCCATTTTTTAATGAGTTGTCTGGTGATCTTTGTGTAAACAAACGGCGTCGTGCATAGGCCAAACGGTAAGACAAGAAATTTGTAATAATGCTTTTCTCCGTAATCATCACACCAGGAAAAACCAAGAAACTTAGTGTGCCCTTCATATATATCGACGTGATGATATGCCGAGTGAATATCAAAAGTCACCAGCCAACTATTTCTTGAAATATACATCAGTGCAGTCCGCCAATCTTCATATTTTACAGACTGTTTTACAACATGTTTGTTAACTATACTCAGATCTAGAATAAGCCTCTTTTTACCCGAAGCTTGGGTAGCCACAGATAACGGATTAACAACAACTGGCTTTTCCATACATTCTACTACAAGTCCTTTTTTAACAAGATCATCGATCGCTGAAACAACAAAATCTCTATGACGTATAGCAGATAAATTATTTCTAATCTCCATAGCAAAAGGGGTCGTATAAAACGGAATTTTGTAGCCATTTTCCACTATATCAACAATGAAGTCTATAGCTCCTATATCTCTCCAGAACTGACTGCGCTCTTTAAGCCTTCCCTTGACTATGATTTCGCTCATGCCTTCCTCATATTCAAAATAATCGTGAGTAAGATTGCCAGTAGATAATGTTTCAGAAACGTTATTTTCAGATTTATAACAAATCGTTGAATCAGTCTGAACAGGGCACTTAACTGATAGTCCTTCTTTACTGGGCAGTTGTTGACGGGGCTCTAGCACCTCTGGGCAACTGGGGGTTGACGCCGACGAATGGACAGTCCTTCCTCCAGTGCGAGAATTCACCGCATTGATAACACGAGCCTGATCGACCGACACCCCCTCTCCAGCTGCTCCGAAAGGACTGCTCCCCACTACCGCCAGCACAAGGAACAAAACTCCCATGTTGCCTAGTCGTTGTTGCCACATGCTGCATTGGCGCAGGCGTGCGCCAATTAGACCTCCCATATCCATGAGACCTGGCAGATCTCGTTCTCTTGGCCCGCATCTTCCGGGTCGCTCGTCCCTCTGCTCGGTAAATTCGCTTCTCGTCGTCCGAATCGTCTGCCAAATCATTTGTGACATATTGGTTGACGGTCTCCCAACCTGCTTCAGACGAATCAGCTATTTTGATAAGCTTATTGCGCTGATTAAGCTTCTCCGTCGTTTGTTCAATCAACTCAAGTGCGTAATCAGTCTTTTTATAGCTTAATGCCCATTTGATTTGGGTCATCTGCTCCAACACCTCAGAGTTAAAGTTATAATTCCGTTTGTTTCCTTCACGCTTCCAGGAATACTCTTTTTCCGCCTTGAATTTTTGAACCTCTCTAGACGTTTGGGCAAATTCTTCACTCAGTCTAGCTAATCGGTTCTCTACCGATGCTTCGATTTCCCGTTTTGAGTCCTCAACTTTCCGCAGAATCAAATCGAGCTTATCGCCGATCGGTGTGGACCCATTTTCGTTGTCGGACATAATTCTTGCACTATAGAGTCGGCTTCAAAATGTTCTTCGGGTTCGCGACACACACGAGAATGAACATTATACATCATACTCAACCTTATATATGCTCCCTTATGACAACAACTCACTGTACAATACCCGCCAGTAGTATATACTCACACAAGCTGTACTTATAACAACACATGCCCTACGTAAAACAACATAGACCCCCTGGTATCTTCGTGCAGTGGAGAAAGAAATTTCCAATTAATTCGAGCCCTCAAACATAGGAAATTATATATCTGGATGGTTCAGCTATATGCGTGGGTAGTGTACGATCAGATCCGTGAGACTGCTGAAAACGAGTTTGTTCTCTGTGGCAAATATGTCTCTGTGAGATGCAGATCACTGGTCGAAGTCATTCAGCTGCCATTCCATCGGATGGACTCTGCAAGTATGTTCCGTATACCCAGAATATGTGCCACTCGTAGGGACACCTGGTGCTCTCTGCGCCACTGAAACACGTTTCAGGTCATAATTGCAAGCGTCTAGTCCGTCATTCATAATCCAGCCGTCTTCCATTAGAGAATATCCGTGTCCATAATCCAAAGACCTATTCCATTTTCCACATAACAGTATTAGCACCAAATTCAAAAAGACAATGATAGTATACAAAAACATAGGCTTGTTTCCTGCAAGAGAGAAGCGGTCAACAGTTTTCAATGATGCCGGCATGACATCATGATGTTCCAAAAATATCAAATCCGTATCGCTGATCAGTATTCTTAATCCATAATATTCGTTATAGAGTCGTCATCTAAAAAAGATGTATCTCAGTCACGCTTTGATTGTGACTGTTCATATGAGTACCGTGAGGATCTTGAAGTACATGGGTTCATACGGCCCCTAGCCCCGGGTTAAGCGGAATTAGACACAAGTTACGAAACGTAGCGCCATAGATCTTGCACGCTACGTTCGTATTTTGCTATCAGCATGCGATATGTATCGCCAAATATGAGAAACAGTGAGTGGAGGCGCTTGGTAGAATAGCCCTGTTTTATAAGTTTCTGCAACAATGTTTTGTGACGTTGATTAAAATCATCACATTTAACACAGGATCTAGCAAATGCTACTAAGCGAGATATGTATACGCCATATGCAGGTCCCACTGGAATATTACTATCCAGAAAGGGATAGTTTACGATGTCGAAATTGTAATCAATCTTTTGTCATAAAGTCGACGAGAGAGAATGCCCGCTTCATTTTTATAGAGATAGAGATCTAAATAAGATGTGCCTGTAGGGCTATCTGTAGTTTCCTTCAAATCCAGTGAAGGTGGATATATATCCTTCACTGCGTCATTTATATAGCGATTATCCACAGCGAGAAGATCGTCTATATAGCGTTTGGCGAATGAGAAGAAACGGGCTTTGAATGGATCGGTTTTTGAAAGCGCCTGCATATAGTCATATTCATAAGAGAACAGATACTGGTCGAGCAACAGGGGTGCACAATTAGTACCCATTGGAATACCTATATGCTGCTGATATATTGTGTTGACAAATTTCACATAGATATTTTTAATGAGAAATTCAAGCAACTCTATAAACAAAGAAACATCCCATGAATGATATCTCTTGTATGTAGTAGAGCTAAAGAATGCTTTATGGCTTCCGACATTAATATATCTACGATCAGTTTTCTTGAACACAGATACTATTAATGAACTTAGACGGTCAATAAGGTCCTGATGAGGGATTGCAGTATAGAGAGTCGAGAAATCCCATGTGGATACATGTCTGTACGGTATGTGACCTTTAGTATCAAGCTCTTCCGTAAGACATTTTGAGTTTTTCAATATCCACATACATTCAACGCCAGAGTTCTTAGAAATAGTGGCGCAATACCTTTCCCAAAATGCTTTTACCTCCTGAAGGGCCCTCGTCAACAGGGTTGAAAGAAGCTTGGTGGGGAATCTGGTCCTGTCCTGCTTGCTGATGTACGATGGGAGCAGGACGAATGATCAGGGAGAAACCGTTTCAGAGCTAGGACGACTGACTTAATCTTCAAGAGATTGATGTGCAGAGAGTGATCCTGCTCGGTCCAAATTCCAGTGTCCCAGCAAAATGGAAAAATGTCAACCTGATCGCATATGTAACCACCTTTTTCGCTGAACCTTGGCCCAAGTAATCATCATTGTAGTTGCTTATGTCCACACCACACCAAAGGACGACTGATCGCGCATCCATTACTACCCATGTGAAAACTCGGGGGGGGGGGGACTGAGGTATTTTTGAATGGCAATTCTAGGATTTCCAGTACTCTGCTGTCAACGGTGAACCCGAGGTATATCTGCAATCCATGTGGATCGATACATGGAAATATGCGTTCTTCAAATCTATTGATGAGGTCCACATGCCGACCCGAAGGGCAGACTGCACCGATCTGAGGGTTTCCATTTTGAACTTCTCGATCAGGATAAGCCGTTGAGGGCCCATAGAGTAAAGATTGGTCGCAATCCCCCGGCTTCCTTGGATTACAAGCGTCTGGTCCGTCATTAATAATTCAGTCGTCGTCCATTAAAGAATATCTGCGTTCATAATCTAAAGGGCTATTCCATATACCATATAACAGCATTAGCACAAAATTATTGATCGTGGACGGCCTGGAGGCTCCAATCCAATATCCTTCCATGAAAATTTGCCGTGCTAGGGCGTCGGCACTGTAGCGCTTCCATCAGCCTATGACGTGCATCAGACGGACCCTCCCAGTATCTCTGGGCTGCGACACGGGAGTGTCACGCCAGGCAGAAACACCCTCCCTCCCCAAACTCCTGCTGAGCTGGAGATTCGGTGTCCTGGGCAGTGAGAGGGCACTCGTTGACGAGTCAGGAATGACTCTTACCCCTACCAGCAGGCCTGAAGAGAGAGAGTTTTATTTAACGTCGCATTCAGCAATATTACAGATTTATAGCAACAAACATCAATCTCTATCTAAAGATCAAATAATTAACAACACAATTACATTATAAATCCACTGTTGTCGAACAATCCATAATTAAATCTCTTGTGAGACTTTCATTTAAAATCTTGTGTTCTCTGAATGCAACCACCATGTTAATATTACGAGTGCTCATTCACACCCATGGGTTAGTTTATAGGGATAGGGAGATCGCGTGCCCTTTCTATGCTACTCCTCGCGCACTACTCATCGCCCATTCTACTGTAGGGTGCAAGCCTGGCCCATGGAATCTCCGGTAGCGAAAACCCAAGGTCTTTCGTCCCACCCTACCCCGCGCCACACTTATAGGGATAGGGAGATCGCGTGCCCTTTCTATACTATTACTCATCGCGCAAGCGCAGTCGACCCATTCTACTGTAGGGTGCAAGCCTGGCCCATGGAATCTCAGGTAGCGAAAACCCCAAGTCTCTCGCCCCACCCTATCCAGCGCCACAACTGTGCGACCCGCTGTGCAGTGAGTAAAGCGGAGGAGGAGTAGGAGTCGGACACGCCACGGATTATACTAGGGAGGTAAACGCCACAAATCAAATCGTTGTCAAACAATCTCTTGTGAAACTTTCTTGTGGTGGCCTCAAAGTCCCAAATAACTCTTTCCTGATTACTAGATTTGGGTAAACACCTCTGACAAAGTCTCTTTCTACCAGAACACCATCATCATTAAACAAAACCATAGAATGTTTTTCATTTTCATTTTCTTCGATTTCTCGGTGAATTTACGGCGATATGGTGTTAACATTCGAAGAATCCTACTGAACATACTTTCCAGAGGAGATATCATCTCCTTCGTTAAACTAGCGTGATGAGTTCAAACATCAAACATTTATAGATAATGTTTCTGTTTGTAACTAAGTCAAACCTGCTTTTAATTAATGCCTTGATCTCCATCAAGCTGCACAATCAAACGTAGAAAACGGAAGTTAAAAGAAAAAGTTAACTCCCCTAGGAGAGAGTTGTCCGCCCCTAGGAGAGCTCTCCATTCAATTCCAGCGTGGCCACTATAAAGGCGACTGTTAGCCTCATTCCTATCCTCTTTCTCAAACCGAGACCAGTAATGAAACAAGGCCGCGGTACGAGGGGACGGAAGGGTGGGCACATTAAATTAAAAGCAGGTTTGACTTAGTTACAAACAGAAACATTATCTATAAATGTTTGATGTTTGCTACCTAAGTCTTAAACCTGCTTTTAATTAATGCCCTTGTGCCAACATACGGAGGTGGGAACCTCGATCTTGTAGTATATCAAAGAAGGCTAAGTGACCGCTGGAATGACACAGAAACATGGGCATAGCATGAACAATCCATAATCAACAAATGAAACCTTGGTCATCAACATAAAAAGGTTAAACATGTGAATAAGATACTGATGTACTTATCTTTGATTGTTCACAGCCATGTAGCTGTGTTTGTGGTGTGGAAATTATTAGTTTCCCCCCGAGAGAGTACTGCAACGAAGTGTATAGGTACTACTCGGGAAGCCGTCTATACCAAGAGAGAACCTCAACCACTGGGATATACAGTCTACTTGGCAAGGCTTATTTATCTTGGCTGTTCCTAAGACCGGTCGAGGCAGGGTCTGTTCCGGGCCTAGTGATCGCCAAGTCACACCACTCTCAGTCCACAATCGTCTTCCATCCAACCATCATTCTAGGGAGTTGAGTGCAAAAGACGGCGCTGAGATCATTGAGAAGGACGTCAGATTCAACCTGAAGGACACAATCAAAAACCGCAGTTAAGGTAAAGATCACACTCACCATGGATACATACATCTTAGGGTGATGATACAGTGTCTGACATCTCTTTAGAGGATCCAAGGTCGTCCATCTGACTTATTTCTACCTTCAATATGAGATCAATCAATTGTGGACCAATAATATGAATGTGATGAGATGATACAGCAATTAATGCAGATTTGCTGTGATGATTCATACTGCCGCCCCCCCCCCCCCTTTTTTGGAATTTAGTTGACCACGTGCTGGGCAGCCATGAACGGCCCAAGCGTGGTCATCCTATCTGACTGGACTGACATCTCTCAGATAGAGAAAAGGAGAACGTGGAGTTCGCCGTCCAGACCCAAGACTGGACAATATCAAGGAGGGGCAGGCTCTTTCATAAATCTCAACAAAAGAAACCTGGCCGGTAACGCAGAGGGTAACCATGGAGTAGTAATGGAAGATACTAATCTAACCTATCTCCTGAGTGTCTACCCAAGTAGCTGGGATGACACAGATAAGGGAATAACTTGAGACAAGCAACAAGAAAAACCCTGGTTAGGAATCGAAAAGGGCCAATCATGAATATGATACAAATATACTTATTCTTGAGTGCCTCCATCCATGTAGCTGTGCTCGTGGTGCGATATGTCAAACTCTACCAAGAAATCAGAATCCTCTCCCACTCGGGTTGTTAGGTCTTCTTGGTCTTAGAGGGCGCCAAGCCACGTCATACTCAGTCCACCAACGACTTACGACCAACTTGTCTTGTGAGTTGAGCGTATGAAACACAGCTGAGATCATCCAGAAGGTAGTCAGTTCAAGCTGAAAGACACAAGTAAAACCGTAGTTTAAGGAAAAGCTAAAACTCTCAAGCGTCATACATTTTAGATTGATGATTAGAGAGTCCATGGTCGCCTATCAGACTTATTCCTTCCTTCAAGACGATCCTGATGAAAAGCAAGATGGCCGCCTTGCTGCAATGGTGACAAATTTCGCCCCCTCCTCTTTTCTTGAAAGAAACTAACCACGTGCTGGGCAGCCTTTAGTGGCCCAAGCGTGGCCACATTATCTGACTGCACTGACATATCATACAGATATAAAATTTGTGAACGTGGAGTTTACTGTCCAGACAGAAGACTGGACAATGTCATGGAGGGATAAGTTCTTCCATAAAGGCCATGTGTAGTGATGGCCACAAAGAAGAAGCAAGTGGGGGCGTCAATGGAATATCTACCTTCTGCCCATTGGAAAGACT